>APFE031581287.1:23736-54208 GCA_000404065.3 Pinus taeda
ATTCTCAACAAGCATTTCTTGTTGCACACTTTTCAACACTCCCTCTCAACAAGAAAGGCTTCCTCTCAAACCCGATCCTGTAACTCTAGAATGTTCTGCATGCAACACATCTGGCCAGTCAATCAATGACTGTCTAGCTTGTCCTATAAATGGAGGGGGAACCATAATGCCCCCTACTAGTATGTACATGTTAGGAATAGTGCCCCCTATCATTTAAACCTGGGGGTTTGAACTAAACAAAGGATTCCAACCAAAGGGCTTACTAAAGGGACTTGTCCTAACAATGCTATTTGGAGCGCTAGCCGAAGGTCTAGGAGTAGACACAAAAGGGGCAGAAACTGGTATGTATTGGGTTCCTCTTATGTTAGGTGTAACTAAGTTGCTTAGACTTGGCATTGTTTGGATATCAGGGTTTCCGATCAGTGGTGTATTACTAACTATGATTTGGGGAAGTGAGGGTGGACCAAAGTTGTCCACAAAATCCCATGGCCCGTTAGTCACCAACATAATGGTGGATGTAGGTACAATGGAAGACATGGTAGGTACAGGTGCAACTTGAATCAATAGCGGTCCCAAAGGATCAGTTATAAGAGGATTATAAGGAGGTACAAAACCTTCAATGAAAAAATCTTTTGGTAGTATTGAGTCTTCGGATGTATTGATTGGTTCAGTGTTAGATACTGGATACTGATTACCTAAATATGGGTCAGTCGGTTCACCAAGGCTCGGTGGATCCTCCATAGTCAGCCGAGGAAGACCTTGTTGTCACCGAGATTGACGATAAGGGCCATATGTAGCCACAATGACCAATATATTTTTTCAAAAAAAATTATAGTGATATTGGTTATGGTCTCAGTAATAACAAACCGACACCTAAAATATAAAAAATACTCTAAAAGTCAATCAGCAACTAGGGGATATGACTATGTATGATAACCACCATTTGCTGGAGATGAAACCTAATATCACAATGGATAAAAGAGGGAGCTAGCCATATGTACAGTTATGATTACTCTTGAGCTTTGCCTAAACCTCATATTAAGGGACCAAGTACTCTCATGAAGACGAGCACCCTCCCAAAAACCGAAGAGATATTAGGTTCATTTGTTTAGGTACCAGGGAAACCCACCCTAGTCACCTTGTGTTCGTCCCTAAAAAGTATGGCCATTATTGGCTTAGTAGGTCCTGACCCGGATTCAGAGTTAATTGCGCAAAACAAAACCCTACACTACTGGCCCTTTTGGCATCAACCCACGTAGCGCAGGATGAAGTCTCACCCAAAGCAATATGGGAGGGGGGGTGCTAGAACCAAGTTTTCTTATCCAGAGATCAATGTGATGTCTTCTATTTCCATAGCTCCGCCTTCACACAGATCTATAAGCCCCTAGGTCTCGGTATTGCAACTACTTTTATACAACCCCTAAACCTCCGCGAAGGTTGACGACAGGTCTTTGTGGACCCTTAACAGATAAATCATCCACTTACATGCATCATAAAATACCCCTAGATCTGATCTCACGCAAATCTTCTTAAGTATTTAATAAACTCAACATAATGTATTATAATATCCGCGAAGATATTAACATGCAATGCATACAACTATTAAGACAGAATCCATAAAGTCGTGCATCATTAGATCAATAATTCATCAATGTATTTAGTTCATCACAACATATATCACAAACATACATAGCAGATGTAAACATATAAAAATAAGAATTTCTCAAGACTTCCCTGCGAACTCAACTGCATGGGTCTACGCACTCAGTTGTGGACACTTCTCTAGGCCTCTGCACACTCAGTTGCAGAGCCTTTCTCTCCTCTAATACTCACTTCTATGTGCTACCTTCTATTGACCCATTACATCCATCATCATCATATTATCACTATCCTGCCTTAGACTCTCTAAGACACACCTATTTATACAATCCCATGGTCCGTGGACCTTGGGTGGATCTTCAAACTTGACTCAACTTTACCTATACAAGGGGCTAAAACATCTTTTACTCCTAATTACCTACGCACTCTACATCCACTAATCATGGATACTTTACATCTTTTTACCAAAATTTACATAAAAACTTGGGTTTTAAACCCCAAAACTGACCCAGGGGACCCCTTCCCAACAACCACTATGGTTACCTCAAATCATAGACACTATTGGGGGGGACATGGGTGCACATAGTATTCTATGTGAGTAGGAAACCTAAGTCCCCAAATCAGCTTCGATAACCCCGAAGGGATCCCTAATACACAGAATACCCAAAGGAGATACAATCGAAGGCGGGCTACCTTCTTTCACATTCCAATGTGGTCTCACATTTAGCTTTTATTTGACTAGAGTGGTCCCAGATAGTATGAGTGCAGCAGAATTTTCCCTCTTTAACGACACTAGTCTTGATTTTATGATCTTGGGCAGTTAACTCACAACTTCCTAGCCCAAGATCCTATCCTAGACTAATATTCATGTATACTCAAAAAAGATTTGTTAATTCATTTGATTATGAGATAGATTTTAAATTTACTTTGTTAATGTCTTTGGAAGAGGTGTTGACGTATGGAGTTTTGTGGGACTTTGACACAAACCATGTAGAAAATGATTTTCAATTTCAGTTCGATGAATGAGCTATTTCTACAAGGAGAGAATAATTTATACATCAATTAGTACCATACATCCATTGCAATAAAACACAAGCACAACTTGTAGACATGCAATGCTCTCTAACAACTAAACCAAATAAATGTAGAATGTAACCAAAAAAAAAAAAAAACTTTAACAAATTTTTATTTTCCTTTTCTGAAAAACATAAGCACTTAAGCTATTTTCCTAAAAATAAAAACTTCTCAGGAAACAGGAAACTAAACAAAAGTGCACAACTACAGATCCTTGATCAGACTATAGGAAGCTTCCCCAACCAAGGAGTTCACAGAACTCGTTGTTGATCAAGATATGGTTGGTTAACACACTTCAGAAGAGGGCACAGAGAGTTAGTGACTGCACTAATTCTCTATCTACAAGCCATCAGAGGGTTATAACTCTTTGGTTGCATTTCTGGGGTGCGTTAGGGGGGTAGAAGCTGAAAATAAGTCTTTTAAGATCATAAAAAAAGTTGAGCATAGTGAGGAGAGTGCTAAAGAGTCTTGAATGGTCAGAAAGGGAACCAAGAAGCAGGAGGGCCAGGAAAAAAGAGAGATCCAGGAACTTGGTAGGAGAAAATCGTGAACTAAGTATAGTCCCTAGTGGAGTCGCCAATTCTGCTATAGGGATTAATGCATGAGTGGTTGTTTCCATAATACCCTCAAGGATATTCCTGGGATCCTTGGCATAAATATCAGATTAACTATAGGTAGCACAAAGAAGCATATAGATATCCATATTAATGAATAATATTCAAAGCAGGAAGGAAGAGATTACATCAGATCTTGATGTAGTTTTGCTAGAGAACCCAATGTAGCAGAGCAGAAGCCTCTCTGCTAGCTCCTAGATCAAAATCTGCATATAAACAAGACAAGAAGCAATACTACAACATATAAACTCTGATCATAAAAACAATAATATATAAGGATATCAAATAACATGCATCTAAGCTAATAATAAACGATGGCATTGCATTAATACATAACTGAAACATAATATAAACACCATAGAGTAGACAACACAACTACATGTCTATATTAATAATAGGACAGGATGATTACAACCATCTAGTGAATCAAGCTTCCCTTAATCCTCCAACTCCTTTCTCTCTCTCTCTCTTCTTAACCTCTTCGTAAATCAATATGTCTCATACAAAGTTTCAACAATAAATTGGCAATCCTTCAACCTTTAGATCTCTTTCATAATGCCCTAAGCTTCCAATATATAGAATGAGAGGCTAATCCTTGCAAACTCTCTCATGAGTTCCCTTTGGAAAAAGCTCGGATGTTTCCTTTCATTATTGTTCTTTCCCTTTCTATTAGACTCCGTTAGAAATAACAATATCCTCAAACATGTCGAAGATGGATGTTTCCTACTTTTCGAGCTGGCATATGAGTAAAAAGTGGGATATTATTTAGTCAATCGGTTCCTTTGACCTCCGGAACCTCACAAAAGTTGACTAACGTTGCCCCTAAGGAAACGCAGAGAGTTACCCTAGAGACTAATGCCCCTGGCTCATGCATGGGAAGCGTTACCCTAGAAAATAGGACTGTGAACTTGGTAAAAACTTTAGTCAATCTGTCTTCCTCCTCTGAGCTGATGAGAAAGTTATTTTCCTATATCATTTATACCCCCTTACTACATATTGGTGAACACAACCATTGTATTCCAGGTTGTCGTGAACAATGGACCCCACACCACATAAAATATGTGTAGCTTTCGGGCGGATCTTCGCTCATTTGACTAGTGAGGTCAGCATAATCAACTCCGACGGGGTATAATGCATGATGTTTATGAGGAGTTACCCCTAGAAATAGGAAGAAAGAAGAAACCATTAATCACCAGATTGATGACTCACATTCACTTTGAAAACCTCCATCACCTTGACAAAACCATTGTAGGGGGTGTCATAGGAGGTGGTTTTGGTTTTTTACAAAACCGCTAGTGATGTGCTGACATGCACATGGTGACAAGTTGGGCCCCATATTTTTTATCACCACATGAACTTGGCACCTCATCATTGAAATTTTCATACTGGCACCCCTTTGTACCTGTGGGGCGGGATCTCTGGGACACGTCGACCCGGTCTGATCACCCCACATTCTCCTTGCTTTTCTCCCCTTACACCTCTAGGATGGGACCTCCAGGACATGTCATCTTTGTCCCATCACCCTGATGCTTCCCTTCAGCTTCTCCCTTTTCATCTTCAGGATGGGGCCCGTGGGACACGTCATCCCAGTCTCATCACTCTGGTGCCTTCCTTCCACTGTACCCTTTGCATTCCCGAGATGGGACCACTTAGGAAACATGGATTAGTGGGTCATTTCTATGCACACCCTTGCTTCTATTTGGTCCATGTGGTTGAGACACCATGATATCCCATGCCATATCATCTTGTCCAATTATCCTGACACCCTCCTTGTGCACCCTCTTGCACCTCCGAGGTGGGAACCACTGGGACACATCATCCTTAGGCCCCACCACAAGACAATAAAGGAAAAATTACCGTCACAAGAACCATTCAATATGATCTCCTTCTTTTCAATTTTATCACTATAATTTACAAACAAAGGCTTAGATCAAAATTTCAATCACAAGGACTATTTAAATAGAATCCCATTCCTTTGTTTTACATATTTAAACCATGCGTAAATCAAAAAATCAATGTAGATTGACATGAATAGTCCATACATATACAAATACATTCCATAGCACATATAAGTTCAGAGACTTATCTTGGATTCAAAAACAGAAATATGGGAAACTGAGTCAGGGACTATGACTATCTCAACTCTAATATTTGGAAAGAGTGAAAACATTGTATATGTATACGTATATTCCTTTAAACAAAGGCTTAGATCAAAATCTCGGTCACATGGACCATTTAAATAGAATCTCATTCCTTTGTTTTACATCTTTACACCATGCATAAATCAAACAATCAATGCAGATTGACATGAATAGTCCATACATATACAATTACAGTCCATAGCACAAATTACAATTTCAGAGACTTGTCTTGGATTGAAAAATAGAAATATGGGAAATTTATTCAGTGAATATGACTATCTCAACTCTAAATTTTGGAAAGAGTGAATACACTGACCCAAATTGAGGGTCAACACTATGGTAAAACTAAGAGCAACATACATATAAAAATGAGAAAGTTAATAGGCCGACAAGGAGAAACGAGTAGGAATCCTCAATTTCACCACATTGCAACGTAAGAAACACTCATGCAATCTTGAAACCCTATAGTCATCATAATACAATAAAGAAAAATGTTCATGTAAACATCAACCCATCACCTTCAAGAATCAACCCAACACATTTGTCACTCCTGCAAATAATAATAATATAAATATTCCCCCTGCAACAATAAAATCATCTAAACTAGGACTACAAACATGATTTATTATGAATAGCAAACATAAGAGAATTTATCTCAAGTAGTGTAGTAATCTCTCAACTGAGAGTGGAACTCTAACTCTCCACTCAAACATCGACAAGCTACAACCATTGTTACTCGTAGCTGTCAACCCCAAGCCATATTCCAAAGCTTGAGCTGGAGTGCTTTTAGAGGGAGACCTTCAACAATAAACAACTGAACTAAAACACCACCAAGCCACCCCACCTTCGTCCTCAAGGAAAGCTAGTTCTCTTTGTAATGTTTATGCCCAACAAGTTTTGATAGGGAATTTAGTTGGTTTATTGCTCCACTTAAAGCTCAACAACGTCGTTCTAAATCTTTCTTTCTATTCCTTTTTTATAGCCTCTATGTGCCAAAAGGTTTTTCTCCTCTATGTATTCTTCTTCTTCCCTTTTTCAACCCCCCCCTCTCTCGAGCACAAGTATTCGTCCATCAATAATTTCCCAATCCTTTCTTGCTTCCCATGGTTTTATAACAACCTCCTTGAGGACATTGCAACCCATGTTTCTTTAATATTTTTTTCCTTCTCTTGATTGTTATGGCAGCCAAAGGACATCCGTATTTGTCCTTTCTCTATCAGTTAATTTATGGCACAACCAACCCCATTTAAAATCACTTAGCCAACCAAGGACTTATATTTAAAACAATAATTCCCTCAAGCAATGGAATCCATGTCCCTCTCTTAGCCTTTTAGTTTATAAAAATATTTACAATGAATACATGAGGATAAGAAATTGGGCTATTACATGTAACAACAATGGTTTTGTTGTGTTGAGAGTGAACAGTGTTGGGTATGTGTTATATTCTTTCAACAACTAGCTCCACGCATTATATGTTGAGCCGGGTGCAGTTGGGGGGTTACAGGGGGTTCTAGCCCCTTGCACAGGGTCTAGGGTATCACCTCATTTTTTTTATGTGAACCCAATAATAGTTGGGCGGACCCAAGGATGGGGGCCGAACCCAAAGATGTTGGGCGGACCTACCCATGGTTTTGTGCATGGATTTTGCACATGGTTTTGGGCATGATGGTTTTCTTCCAATGGTATTTTATATATCCAATCAAGAGAACCAAAGTTATGTTCTAATCCAGGGTTAATGGATTAGGTTTTATGAATGCTTCAACATGTATATATATGTATTGTAGCATTGAAAGGAACATAATGAAAAATCAATCTCGTAGTCCTGGTTTTGGGATCCAGAGGAAAACCTCTGTGTATATTTGTTTTATGTTCTTGCCATTGTATATTTTATGTGTTAAGAATTCATTTGTAGGTAATTTTTGTATAGGGTTAAAGCCTAAATTTGGTATCAGAGTTGCTTCGACTTCAAGGGGACACATTTGTTGTTGAGGGGTTTTGTCCAGGCCTGTGGTAGACCCTGTTCAGTGGAAGATCTATGAGATCAATTCTTGCGGTGAAAGAAGATGGCGAACAATGGAAAGATAGAGATCGACAAATTTAATGGTCAATGTTGAATATAGCAATAAGAAATTTTAAAACTAGCATCAAGAAAAAATCCTAATTTAATTTTTCCTTGAATTAAATTGGGAATAAATTGTAATTCCACATCTCATGACAACTTGTAATAGTTAACTAAGTTTGTTTGACTTTGTTAGTTCAATTAATTCGAGTTGGGGGTCTAACTAGAGTCATGTAGAGTGTCTCCTACAATTAGGAGCACTAGGTGAGTCTATTTTGAGTTATAATTAATTAATTCAATCCAACTTAGTTAAAGTAAATTAAACTAGTTCCAACTGATTGAGGAATTAGTGGGAGGTCCATTCATGAGGTGTAACTTACTGTAGTGGGGTGTAACTTATTGTAATGGGATGTAACCTACAACAGTTGGATGTAACTTACTGTAGTGGGGTGTAACCTGTAGTAGTGGGATGTAACCTATAGTAGTGGGGTGTGACCTACAATGAACAACCAGTAAACTGAAGATTCACTCATAATTAACTCATACATGTCAAATAAGAGAAATACCTAGTTTACATTAGAGTTCAAGAATAGTGTACGATCAATTGTAAAATCATCTAAATTAAATCGATGGTGCATGTAGTCAGAGGAAGGCCTATGAGGATTGTGAAATTCATAATTGAGGAATTTACCCATTAAATAAGGGCCTAATTCCTCATTGAATAGTACAAGGAAGTAGGAGCTTCAAAGGCTAGGAATTTTTCTAAGTATTAGCCAAAGGTAGTTAGTGAGGCAAAGGATAGAAAATACTTGAGCAGGTTGAGCTCGAGGTTGAGCAGAGCATATTGTATTCATCCAAATTCTTTGACTAATGTGATATACCTATAGCAGGGGTTTTTAGCTGTGGATTTCCCCAGAAAATTATTGTGTTATGTGTGATTGAATTCTTTCTCTTATATGCTTTGTGATTTCATCGATCGTTTATTATTTCTGCTAATGAGTAGAGTAGATTCAAGTAAATTGTTTTTTCATATTACAATTTGTAGTTTGAATCCATAAGAAATTTCTACATGGTATCAGAGCTAGATTTGTAGAAATTTCTACATGGTATAAGAGCTAGATTTGTAGAAATTTCTACATGGTACCAGAGCTAGATTTGGAGAAATTTCTAAATGGTATCGGAGCTTAAATCACTATAGAAGAGAAGAATTCAAATTTGTCCTTGCAGATTGATGGATCTCTAGTTCAAATAATATCCAAAGGATCCTATGCCCAAATTTCTTAATGTAGCTAGAAGGTTGCTACTAGGAAAATCAATGAGCCAATGTTTAGTGACACAAATAAGAGATTTGATCATTGATATCAGTAGATTGAGGGGAAGAGGTATTTCCCATAGGGAGATCAAGACTCAGGGGGAGTCTAGTTTTATAGGGAGAAGCCCTATGGAAGATAATACTTTGGGATCTGGGGAGGTCAGACTCATTATTGCAGTAGTGGCAATAGCAGTGCGGAAGCATCAGTAGAGCAGTAGTATGAGTAAATCAGATTTAGCTCATGCATGCAAAGCCTTGAGGAGCAAGGCAAAGGTTAGAGACTTGGTGGTTGAGAGGGAGCATGAATTACCTCTCAACATGTAACCTCAGAAGAAACCTCAGAAGCAACCTCAACAAGTTATTAAGCAACCACAATTGGAGAAGTAGAGAGGAGACCAAGTGGAGACATCCACTCAAGGAGAGACCTCCATTAGGAGTGAATTCTGAGTCAAGTCTAAAAAGGAACACATGAATCCATACCTCCAGGTGTGAGGTGGGACGATATGAAACCTTAGTCCAAGAGTTTCGGAAATTGGTAAGGACCCATTGAGGTGTTTTTTGTCTCATAGATCATTGCCTTGCTATGGTGGGGCCATAATATTTAGTAGCACGAGGACTAGTTTCAGTCAGATACTGAGGAGTACAGAGCTTAGTAAAAAAGTCAACAACAACATAGTTTTTCCTAGTAGACAATTGCAGACATAGTTGACTCAGTTTATTTTATTTAGATGTTTTTTTTGTTGTTGCAGATGTTGCAGTAGCAACAAAAACAATGAAAATTGCTTCATGCAGAACATTCGAAAGGTAGCAGATCAGGATAGAGTTGAATTCTTTTCTTTTTGAGAGGGAGTGTTGAAAATAGCAACAAGAAATGTTAAAAATAACATCAAGAAAAACATCCTAATTTAATTTGTCCTTGAATTAAATTGTGAATAAACTGTAATTCCACATCTCATGACAACTTTTAATAGTTAACTAAGTTAGATTGACTTAGTTAACTCAATTAATTTGAGTTGGGGGTCTAACTAGAGTCATGTAGAGTGTCTCCTACAATTATGAGCACTAGTTGAGTTTATTTTTAGTTGTAATTATTTAATCCAGTCCAACTGAGTTAAAGTCAGTTAAACTAGTTCCAATTGAGGGATGAATTAGTGGGAGGTCCACTAGTGAGCTGTAACCTGCAGTAGTGGGGTGTAACTTATTGTAGTGGGGTGTAACTTACTATAGCGGGATGTAAACTGTAGAAGTGGGGTGTAACTTACTGTAGTGGGGTGTAACCCGCGGTAGTGGGGTGTAACCTGTAGTAGTGAGGTGTAACCTGTAGTGATCAACCAGTAAAATGAAGATTCACCCATAATTAACTCATCCATGTTAGAACAAAGAAATAGCCAGTTGAGATTGGAGTTCAGGGACAGTGTACTATCAATTGTAAAATCATCTAAATTAAATCAATGGTGCATGTAGTCAGATGAAGGACTATGAGGATAGCGCAATTCATAATTGAGGAATTTCCCCATTAAATAGGAGCCTAATTCCTCATTGAAGATTTCAAGGAAGTAGGAGCTTGGAAGGCTAGGAATTTTTCTAAGTATTGGCCAAAGGCAGTCAGTCAGGCAAAGGATATAAAATACTTGTTTAAGTTGAGCTCAAGGTTGAGAAAAGTGTATTGTATTCATACAGATTCTTTGACTAATGCAATATGCAGATAGCAGGGGTTTTTATTTGTGGCTTTCCCCAAAAAATTATTGAGTTATGTGTGATTGAATTCTTTCTCTTATATGATTTGTGGTTTCATCGATCATTTATTGTTTCTGCTGATGAGTAGAGTAGATTAAAGTCAATTGTTTTAGCATATTACAATTTGTAGTTTGAATCCATAAGCAATTTCTACAGTCATAGTTTTTTGTGGAAGCTCAAGATGGAGGATATTTTGGTGGATCGAGATCAGTGGATTGTTGTAGATCCAGGCATGACACCGAAAAGAATGTCGGTAGAAGACTGGGAAAATGTAGATCGAAAGTCGAAGAGCACAATACAATTGTGTCTCTCAGATTTAGTATTGTTGAATGTATCAAGGGAAGTTACGAGAAGGATTTGTGGGTCAAGTTAGGGATTTGTACCAATATAAGTCTCTGGTGAACAAATTGTTCCTGCGGAAAAAGTTGTATAACCTAAGGATGAAGAATGGGGACTCGGTGATAGAGAATTTGAACACATTTAAGACTATGGTAAGCCAGTTGTTATCTGTTGATATAAAAATTTCAGATGAAGATAAGTGCATCTGTTTGCTATGTTCTCTACCAGATTCATGTAATAGTCTAGTTGTTGCAATAGGTAGAAATACAACTACCTTGAAGTTTGATGAAATAGTCTCATCCTTGTTGTTAGAGGAGATGAGACGAAAAAATTTGGAGAGATAGAATGAAGATTCCTTATCTGTACAAGGACGGACCCAGAATAGAAACAAAAATAAGTGCTCGAGTGGGAGATCTAAATCTAAAGGGAGATCTAAATCTCTGGGAAAACTTGTAAAGGTGTGTTGGAAATGAAGAAAGGAAGTGCACTACAAAAAATACTATAGATCTAAAGCTCCTTAGAAAAGAAATGGATTTGATGATTCTCCTTCTACAGAGGTGAAAACCACCTCAAATAAAGGTGGGGATGTGTACTTGGCTTCTTCTTCAAATACACATGTAGATCATGAGGCATGGTTGATTGACACAAGTGCATCCTTTCACTTCACTCCTCATAGGGAGTGGTTCTATGAGTACGAGAAATATGATCGTGATGATGTCTTCTTTGGGGATGACAAGAATGCTAAAATAATCGAACGTAGAAAAGTTAAGTTGAAGTTGCAAGGCAAAAGGATTAGAACACTTCTCGGTGTTTTTCATTTTCCTGCATTGGCGAGAAATCCATTTTTCATAAGCAAGATGGATGATGTAGATGTAAAAATAGCGTTTGAGAAATATACCTGAATGATGGTTTAGGGATCACTGGTATTGATGCGGGGAGTTTGGATTGGAACTTTGTACAAGCTTCTGGGTAGCACTATTATTGATGACTGCAATAGTTTAGTGGTTCCTGAAAGTGGAGCAGAAATCCTAGTGGTCTTTGGAGAAAAGATCGTGCTATGGAATCAAAGGCTTGGACATATTGAAGAAAACGAACTTTGAATACTGCATGGTAATGGTATGGTAGAAGGTATGTCTAATTTCTCTTTGGACTTCGATTTTTATCAACAGTGTACATGGGAAGCGAAACCAGTTGATTTTCCCATATTGTGCTAAGAGGGCGAAAGGGATATTAGAGTTTGTTCACAATGATGTGTTTGTACCTATGTCAGTTCCATCACTGGGTAAGTCTGTGTACTATGTCTCATTTATATATGACTTCTCAAGGAATACATGGATATATTTCCTCATGAATAAATTTGAAGTCTTTCACAGGTTTAAAGAATTTAAGGCTCTGGTGGAAAATTAGACAAAGAAGAAGATCGAGGTGTTGAGGATAGATAATGGTGGAGAGTTCTGCAATAAGGAATTTGAAGAGTTTTGTAATAAGTGCGGTATAGAATGGGAGAAGATTACTCCATACACACCTCAACAAAATGGATTTGCAGAAAGAATGAACAAGATGTTGATGGAAAAGGAAAGAAGCATGCTCAATGGTGTCGGGTTACGACAATAATTCTGGGTAGAGGTAATGGAGACTCGATGTTTTCTGTTTAATATATCACCTTTATCAACATTGGAGGATAAGACTCCACATGAGGTATGGACTGGTAAGAAATCCTCTCTTTCACATCTGAGGGTATTTGGTTGTGATGTATATCTACATGTTCCAAAGGAGAAAAGAGCCAAGTTGGATAGTAAATTTGAAAGTTACATCTTTATTAGGTATAAGGATGGTTTAAAAGGTTATAAGTTTTGGAACCCATAATCAAGGAAGGTTGTATATAACTGAGATGTGATACCTAGAGAGGTGAAAGATGTTATTAAACATGAATTCCTACCAAAAGAACATGAGAATATAGAGTTTGAGCTAAAGGAGGATGAATCAGACTGAACAACAGAACAAGAATCAGAGGAGGAAGAGCCACAAACTCCAGCTTTGAGAAGATCACTTTGAGAGAGAAGGAAGCCAAAAAAGTATAGTCCATATGTGTTCCATTAAAAATATTCTTTACCTCTTAGTGATGATGATCCCAGAACTGTCAGGGAGGCAGTAGATTCATAGGATGGAAAACTCTGGAAAGAGACCATGGTTGATGAAATGGAGTTTCCGGTTGGAAGGAAACCCATTGGAAGAAAATGGGTGTTTAAGAAGAAGATAAATGCAGAAGGCAAGGTGGAGAAATACAAAGCTCTATTGGTAGCAAAAGGTTATTCCCAGGTATTGAGAATTGATTTTGGTGATATTTTTTCTCCTGTTGCCAAGTTAGATTCTATTAGATTACTTTTATTTGTTTATGTTTCTTTTAATTTTGAGGTAGAATAAATGGATGTGAATATAACATTTCTTCACAGGGATCTAGAAGAAGAGATCTACATAAATAACCTGAAGGATTTGCAGTTAAGGGTAAGAAAGAACTTGTATGCAGGTTAAAAAGGTCTATGTATGGGTTAGAACAGTCACCAAGGATGTAGTATCAGAAATTTTATACATATATATGGGGACTTGGCTTCACCAAAAGCAAAGAAGATCACTATGTGTATTTTAAATTATTTGGTGACCGTGTTATTTATTTGGTCTTGTATGTGGATGATATGTTGCTGATTGGAAATGACAAAGCAATTATCCAGGATTTGAAAACCCAATTGTCCTCCAAATTCCACATGAAGGATCTTGGTGCTGCAAACTATATTTTGGGCATGGAAATTAAACGAGATCAGGTGAAGAGGAATATCTGGTTAAACTAGAGGAAGTATGTCGAGACAATATTACAGAGGTTTAATATGCAGGATAGTAAACTAGTGAATTTTCTTATTACTATAGGTGTAAATATATCTGTTGAACAATGTCTTAAGACACAAGAAAAGGAAGAGGACATGTCCCATGTTTCATATACGAGTGTGATTGGTAGCGTGATGTATGCAATGGTTTGCACCATACCAGACATTGCACATGTAGTGGGAGTATTGAGCAGGTTTATGTTGAAACCAGGGAAGGAGCACTGGACAACAATGAAGTGGGTTGCAGGCATTTGCGTGGAACCAATGATTATGGTTTGTTCTACTAAGGAAGATGAGGATTGGACACAGTTTTGGACATTCGTGGCTTTGTTGATGCAAACTGGGATGGAGATATGGATCAAATAAGATCTACAAGTGGGTATGTGTTTAACCTATTTGGAGGAGAAGTCAGTTGGATGAGTAAGAGGCAATCTGTATTGGTACTTTCAACTACAAAGGCTAATTACATGGTAGCCACTCATGCAAGCAAGGAAGCAGTTTGATTGCAAATATTGTGTTCAAGTATGGGGTTGGTGCAGCGAGCTATAAGGATAGACTATGACAACCAAAGTTCAATTTTCTTGGCTAAGAACCCTGCTTATCATTTGAAGACAAAACACATTGATTTTCAATATCGTTTTGTGAGGGATATGGTTGAGGACAAAAATGTGTTGTTGGTAAAGGTGGAAACTTTGA
The DNA here is from genome assembly GCA_000404065.3 of Pinus taeda. NCBI lineage: Eukaryota > Viridiplantae > Streptophyta > Pinopsida > Pinales > Pinaceae > Pinus > Pinus taeda. Next base: position 38,187 of record APFE031581287.1, read on the forward strand.
AGAATGTTGCAGATGCATTGACGAAGTTTGTGAGCACCTAGAATTTTTTTTGGTGTAGAGAAAAAATGGGCGTTGCAGACTTGGACCAATGACAGAGCTCTCCTGTAACCCCTTGTGTGGAAGGAAAACAACAAGTGGGAGAATGTTGGGTATGTGTTATATTCTTTCTATGACTAGAAGAAGGTGTTGTACATTGCGATAGGCACAGCGGGGGGGTCACAAGGGGGGTGACATCCCCCCTATCGAGGTGATTTGCAAGGGGGAGATAGCCCCCTTGCATGGGGTCCAAGGCAACACCCTAAAACTTTTTTTTATGTGGACCCAAGGATGGGGGAAGACCCAAAGATGGTGGGCGGACCTACCCATGGTCTTGTGAATGGATTTTTCACATGGTTTTGGGCATGATGGTTTCCTGCCCATGGTATTTTGTAGATCCAGTCAAGGGAACTACAATTATGTTCTAATCTAGGGTTAATGGATTGGGGTTTATGAATGTTTCAACATGTAACTATATGTATTGTAACATTGAAAGGATCATAATGAAAAATCAATATGGGAGTCCTGGTTTTGGGATCTAGGGGAAAATACTTGTGTATATTTGTTTTATGTTCTCTCCATTCTATATTTTATGTGGTAAGAATTTGTTTGTTGGTAATTTATATACAGGATTAAAACCTACATGCAAGTGGAGTTGGACTTCCTAAAATGTCATAGAGCAGGGTGTTGGTGACAGAATCGATGTCTCCAATGTAGTTATTGTGATCAAGCACTAACAATTCTTAAAAAATAGGAATTCATGACCAATAAGGGTATGTTGCACATAGTCCATTGCTAATGTAGATATAGAAAGTCTTGCGTGAAACTAGATTGATAATGTGAAGCATTAAAGCTTGAGTGGATAAGATCTTTGATACACAAAATAAATGATTGATAGTAAAATTTGTAGTGCGTGGGTAGACCTCATTTTCAAGTAGCGGATCTGACTTGCATTCCCGAGTGCATGCCTTCCTTCTTTCTCGAGTGCTTTCCACCCAATAATAGGCTAACCAGAGTAGATGGTCAATAAATAAGAAATGGAATATTGAAATAGAAAGTGCATTGAAGCATTTGAAACAAATATAATTAGCTCGGTTTTTTTTGTTCCATAACAAAATTGACTTAGTAAAATTACTAGAGCAAGGTCGAGGTTGAGTTTACCGCATTCTTGCACGCTAGTGATGCTCTCATGATAGTTTTTCTTGTTAGTGATTATTCCCACTAGTGATGCTTGTATGCTTGTGATGCTTGTTAAGGGGGTCTCTTTCCTCGTAAGCATGCATACTCAAACTAGCTTCTTCTGTAGACAACTTATCTAACATAAAGAAATAATGAAATTCAAGGTTCGCGCGGAATGGAAATGAATTATATTAAAAAACTAGAAACACATAATTATATTCAAATGGATTCCATAAACTAGAACCATACACAAGAATCAACATAATTACTATAACTACACACTGGAATTATAGATAAGCACTGAAATCAAGATCACTCACTGGAATGAGACAAGAGCAATTGTCAAAATAAGGGAGTGGACACCGGAATAGTGGTTCACTAGAAGAATGTGCCACACAGAACAAGAAAACTCAAAGGCCAAAATCTAATCATTGATTCATGGATGGTGCTCTAATTATTAAATTATTTGTGTGTTCATAATGATAGACTTTTTTTTAAAGAAATAAACCCTTTGTGTTTGAAAGGATAAAGATGTTGTTGTTATGAAACCAGCTCAAGAAAAGATAGAAAAGATAGATCAACGCCTTAGAATTTAGCCTCTTCGAGGGGCAACCTCCTTTAAATTACATAAATGAACAATTCTTGGATGATTCAAATGACAAAACCTCCTTTCTATATATAGGAGTCTAAGGAGTCACAATATAACCCACCTGACCTAACAATAATAATATAAAGCCACAAAAATAACAATACAGGGGTTATATGGGGCACAGTAATAACAATATGGGGATAATAGGGGCACAACAATATTAATAAGGGGTGCAACTACAATAGTAATGGGGTAATCACTAGTATTATAGGGACCCAACATGGAAGAATGGTGACTATCGATCAATTGTCATTCTTTAGTCACCCGGTGCCTCCTATACCACCGTCATCCCCCATCGGTTCTTATCCACAAGCAGTACCTTCTTTGCCACAGGTCAATTAAGTGGCTACCCATTCTGTCTCCACCTCTGCTGATGATTATGTAGATGGTCTAGTACATCATGTATTGTGGGCATTGGAACCCGATCTGTCGTTGGTGTCTACTAACATGTGTTCCTCCCCTAGCGTGATTCTTCCATCCAGTGCAGATCTCTTGGGAGTCATGTTCTCATATGGCCCATGAATAGGGGTGACGAGCATAGTTCCTAATCTTGTGTCAAGCTCGTTAAAAAATGAAACAAGGAGTCTTGAGGAATGTTCTTGATTTTGTGTCAACCTCGTTAACAAATGAAACAAGGGTTATGAGGATGGTTATTTTATTGTGTCAACCTCATTAAAAAATGAAACAACTCCCTTTTCCAAATTGAGTCTTTGATTAAGATCTCGTAGAGTCTGAGTCGAGTCTTTCCAAGATCTCAAAAGTGAATCGTCATTCCATCCACCTCGTTGAACGCAATGAAGCTTAGGGGGCATGTACATCGATTTGTGTCATTATGCTGGGGGCATGCGAACTTATAACAAGAATAGTTTTTCGTTTCAAGCTTGTGTAAACATGAAACCAAATCCAAGCAGAGTTCTCCATGGTTCAAGCTTGTGTAAAAATGAACCCATACCCGATTTACACCTAGTGATTGCTATTTTTTATTCGCTAAATTCTGCTAGATAAGCCTTGGTTGTTTTCATTTCATCATCGCCATCTCTTTGGCCGATCATATGCTTTCACTTGGTTATTTTTCCTTTCCTGAGGGACCATAGTGATGAGTGGTTTTATTAGCCAGCCTCTTGACCATTACATGTTTTGAGCAATTCCACCATTGCCAGAACCAGTTGCTACCCTTTATACCACTTGTTCCTCTAGGACGAGTCCCCTTTAAGCTCTTTTCTGACTCGTAAAATATGAAAAGATTGCCAAGTTTTCATTTTTTACTCGTTAAATGGAATAAAAAGACGATTCACTTTCAGCTCTTTTCTGACCATATAAACGCAAAAATATGGCCTGGTTTTTGTCGTTTCAAGTTCTATTTTGGTTATGAAACGTCGTGTCTTCGATCGCTTTTTTAATTTTTCGGATCAGGAATACTAATTACGAAAATTAATCCTTAATCGAAATGGTAAAGTGGTTCTCTCGGGTATTATTTTCTACCGTTTCGAGCTCGAGGGACACAAAATTACGAAAAAGGACCCCCCTGGAGTTTATTTTTCTATGTCTTTTTCAAACTCTCTAAACATGAAAAAGACTACGAGTTTTACCTGTGTCAGACTCATTAAACTTTGAGAACATTGGATTCGTCACCATGACGAGACTCAAGCTTCTCCTCCCCCGGGCTCATTAAACTATTACTAGTTTGGATTCGTCCGAAGGTCGAACTTATATCACAAGCATATGCATCCCCTTCAAGCTTGTTTTTCAAAAATAACTAGGGTACTTGCCATTAATGGTGGGGGGAAATTTGGAAGTCGTCATTGGTTACCTACGGCAGTTGGTCACTCTTGAACATTGACACTTTTGCTTCTCGTCGGGTTGGGATATCCTCACATTGTCATTGGCCTTCCAGGGTTTTGGGTTGCCATTTTGCCTCGTTCTATCTGATCCATGTTGTCTTCATCAAACCTTCGATCCCTTGGTACCAAAATGCTGCCACATTCCGGAGTCGTGTCGCCAATATGTTCAAGAGTATAATCCTTCTGCAGTTCACACCCTTACCTCCTCCTATGATGCTCTGTTTCACCATCTACCACTTGTTCCTTGTCTTGTGTCATTGATGGGGGAAACATTATGGCCCTCTTGCGACGGATCACCTCCTTTCGACACTAGCTCATTATCTAGGAGGTGGATCTAGAGATCTCTTTCAGTACCTTGGAGCTTGCATGCCTCAATGGCAAGTTCTTCGCACCTGAAAATAGACTTTCATCATTGGTCTTCGATTAGGTGATTCCACGAGTGTTTGACTTCAGCCCATTCTTCACACTTAGTGGATTGTACTGGCAATACCTTGAGAGCCATTGGAATTATTGGTGGTTTCTCTCGTGCTTGTTAATGGTTTTCATTATTGATTGGTAATCAAGCGATTTTCTATCATGCTCGACTTCAGCACATTTGTTCACATGCTAGAATTTGTACTAAGATTGGTTAGGGTTTCAAGATCCTGGACTAAGATTACAGATGTTCGCGCTGCGTGGATTGGTTCATGATTACATACATGACTCTTTGATTGGATGGCTACGACCATACCTGAGTCTTCATGGATGATTACGACCATACCTTTCTCATTATATATGGTCTTATCAACTGGGTGGCTGCGTCCATGCCACAGACCAAGTTTCATATCTCTTTTGGATGGTTGCGCCCATGCCTAGACTACATATATTTCACTATCAGAGATATCAGTTGTACTTGCACCTACAGGTTCTTCAAGGTGGTGTTCCAGTTTAGATGGTTTTGTAAAGCATTTCACCCCTCTCACTCTCTCGGGCTTCATGCTTTAGGGGGCATCTGTTACACAGTAATTTGTCACTGTCCTCATCTCAGTCCCTCTGCTGTGTCATGTATCAAATACACATGTCCATATCTTCCCACTTATGAAAAAAGAATAAATAGTGCTCTCTGATGCTAAAGAACTGACCCTTTTTCCTAAGTTTCTGCATCGTCGCTAATAAGACATTAAAAGGTGCGACGATTCCTTGTCATGAACTCTCTAGTCGCGACACCGCCGCCGGTGTACATGTGTTTCTTGTGACGGTGCAATTTTAGGGCTCGACACGAAGCTCCCAGCTATTTACAGTGACAATTCATCTGAATGAATTGCCTCCTTGTGATGTCGTTGCTTATCCTTAGTTCATGACTTGCGAAGACCCATATTTGGTGAATTTGTTCAAACAGTCAGCCTTCTGGGTGTTTCTAGAGCTGGTCGTTGGGTCATTTTGGGTCGCTTTTCCTCCTTTGGGATGGTGGTTCCACCTCTTGTGCAACCTCCCTTTAGGATAAGCTCCCTCTCCCTCATTTCATGGAGACTCCTTCTCCTATAAAATCACTTACCATTGATATGATCTGCTAGTTCTGTAGTGATGGAATTAGCGTTTGCTAGTTCTTTTGAGTTTGGTTTGAAACTAAGTAGATAGCTTTGGTGTGAGTATGACAAGTGTGGGATTGATAATAGTTTGGTAAGAGGTTGTGGAGTGCCTTAACCTTGTATTAGAGCTTGTGAGTGAGAGAGAGATACCATCTATTTGGGAGACCCATTCTTGAGAGTGAATGCTTGAAGAAACATACTGGTTGGACCCTCCGAGAAGGCTTGCGACGTCAAGACTTGGTTGTAAGCTTTTCTCTTGATTCATTTTGATATAATCAATGATGATTTCCTATATCTTGTGTACAATTTACTTGATAGCTTATGATTTCTTGACTTTATAAGTAAATAGATCATTGTTGTTCTTGGTTACGTGCTCTATTGTTTTCTTATGGTGTTTCAAGTTGATTGCTCATTGAGGAGAAAGAAACGGAAGCTGGAGCAACACAATGGAAACTTCATCAACCACCAGTTTGAGGTAGGCCTCCAACGATGACTATTTAAGGGAATCAATTGTTGTTTTGTCTTTGCTGTGACTAGACACACTCTAGGGCTAGAGAGGTTGCCTCTGTCCACAGAGGGAACACTTTCCTTTATAACACGCAGGCACAGAAAAGGTGGCCACATAATTAACCTATGGCGGGGGTCATACCACTTTCATACAAGGACCATTTAGGGAATATGGTTAATCGGGAGTCAAATTAGGACCAACGAATGAAATATGATCAATGGCCACAATTATTCCTTCATGCGATAAACATATGACATGAAAGAGAGAAGAGACAAGAGCTCCCATGACATAAACATAGTCACAACCAAGGAGTAAATAAAAATCCAAAGGGCCTTGGAAAACCATCACATCAAGGTAGAAATTTTTTTCTCCCAAAGTAATAGGCAACTTAGGAAGGATCCTTAATGGTTGGATGGTTCCTCTGTTAAAAGCTAACAGATTCTAGGTAATGGGTACAAGTTGTAGAGAAATTGAAGCTTTCTAAGTAGTTGAAGACAAAATACTAATAGATGCACCCTCATCTATGATTGTGTTAGGTACATATATATTATAATCTTGTACTGTGATCTGAAAGGGCACATAGGAAGGAAGATGATATTGTGCCAGTCAACTCCAATCAAAGAAAGTGACTAAACTATTTCGAGAGGGTTCCATCAAAATGGGAAAACTATCCTCTTGTGTTTACAAGAATGGGAGGGCGATCCCTCGATACTGTGGGAATAGGAGGATCCCCCTCCTACACTATGGGAATAAGAGAATTTCCCCTTAATTCTTTAGAATTTGAAGAAATGAGGAGAACCTAATTGGTTTGAACTTCACTCTCTACAGGATAGACACAATCAAATGAAGGTGGAATCGAGTCAACCAATTTCTCAACCAATTGTTGGTCAGGAATAGACTCATGGGATTCACTTTCAGAGAGAGTGGGATTAACTAGGGATGGACTCTGATCAATAACTTGATCAATTAGTGAAGGATCAGGGGAAATCTTCCAATAACCAGTCAAAAGACAAGGTTGAGAAGCGGTAAGGTTATCCAACACTTTAGAGGCTTCATCCATATAAGGACAAAGGTGAATAAGATGATTCCCTTCACATAACCTACAGGGAAATTTGACCTTTCCCTTTTTCCCATGGATCTTATTACTACTAGTTGAAGGTTTATCACTAGTATGATCTCCAAAGGTCGATGACAAAGGTTGATGTGAACCTATGGACCACACTTCTAAGAACATGGGAATACCAAGACAATCTCTAAGAAGGTGGTCATCCTTACATAGCATGCAAGGTAATTTCACTTTTCGGGACTGATTGGAAGAATTTTCTACATCGATAGCATTTGTAGCAATGGCTGCTTGGTTAGCACTTTGCTTATTTTTCTTCTTATTAATATTCCTTTTCTTCTTCTTCTTATCCATCTGGTTACTATCTTGCAGTCGTTCACCATACAAAGAGGAAGAAGAGGAAGAAGACTGAACAAGTGAAGAAGGAAAAGAGTCAACTTTAAGCTCAACCAGAGGTTGATAATATTTAGGTGGAGGAGAGCTTGGTTGAGGAGCATTTTGGATATTCGGAACCATAGGGGTCAATGATAAACCCGGGGAGGGGAAATGTTGCCATATAAGGAGCACCAACATTTCCAAAAAAGGAAAAGGACTAGAATTCCCATCAGAGGGATTTCCTTGGTTGGTAGACTCAGGAACTGTTGCCATTACCCAACCTAAGATTTACTAAGGAGTATTTCTACAAGAAGGATGTTTTTCCGTGGTCAATTAATTGATTTTAGAACTTAACAAAAATAAATAAAAAGTGGGTAATCTAGGCAAAAGGGTTTACCAAGTATCCATGAATCGCAATATATGCCTTAGCGGAACCAATGACTTAACGTACGATGGCCAGTTTCCATGAATGTTGTGTTCGATGTATTACATCTACAAGGCGATTGACTTGGTTAATTGTGGCTAAAGGATAGCAACCTAGTGGGGTCTCCCAATATAGACGTGATGATATGGGGAGCACAAGTCCATGTTAGCGTTGTCTAATGCATAATCATTCAATGAGAACGTTCCCATATACTTTCCATATGTCAAGCGCCTCGATATACCCGAAAGTACTGGAGAATGATCCTATATACTTCCATATGTGGAACGACATATCACCCCTGGCATACAATGCTGGCAGATAATGAAAACTACTAGGTTTATAGATGTTGGAACACATCTCTAGCCTAGACCTCTAAATGTTTGCGTTAAGTTCCAAATGCTCCTTAGGTTAATTGAGTAAAATTTAATGTTTATCTTGAATTATGTTTAAGTTTTGGGGCTCAAAACGATGTCACCAGAGTGCCTAAGATGCAACTATATGAGAAAAGAAAAACTTTCCATTTCGTTGAAAGCTAGACAAATCAAGGGAAGGAGTTTCAATCAATAATGCATCAAGAAAAATGAAATAAACAAAATTCCCTCTACTAACTTTCACTTTCGCTTCCCAAATGCAATGCCAAAAAGTAAAAATGATTTTCACTTTTCACAATCCTAAATGCAACTTTTCAAAACTAGAATATTTTCACTTTTCCTAAGATGCACTTATATGAATTATGCTTTTCTTCTTCCTTTAAATGATTTAATGCAATTAATGCACCATTTTGTTTTCAATTATTGAAAAATGTGATCTATTTCCAATAATTAATTCCAAAAACTTAACTTTTCATGTAATTGATCTAATGCAATTTTAATGAAAAGTAATTTTTTTTGAAATTAAAACTAGTTCAATGCAAAATTGATTCCTTTAATAAATGAAAAAGAGAAATCAATGTTTAATTAACAAAACAATCAATAATTCTCAAGCACACAAGTAGTGAACAAAGATCTCAATCAACTCAAAACTTGAAAAACTCAATAAAAATCCGATTTTTTACCACTTCAAGCAAGAGACAATCTTTTGCATTCCACAAAGAAATCAAAAGCATACAGACAAAGATTGATGCAAATAAAGCAAAGAAGAGACCTCAGAGACCAGGACACCACAATTTTCAGTAGAGACCCTAAAAATGCTCGCATTCAAGGACCAACGCTACTTTACATAGAAAAACTCGTGCTGCCATGGTCATCAATGAGACTATTCTTAAGAAAAATGTGCTAGCAACGAGACTATTCCAGGAAAAAGCACAAGATGAGAAAGCTGGGAAGAAATAAAAAGAATTTCAACAAGCAGTCCAGACCTAACACTTTAAAGTAGTGACCACTCAAGGTGAAAACCTATACAGGCTCAAAATGTCTAATAATTCAACGATCGACCAAACTGATCAAAATACCAAATTGAAGGAAGAGATTAAAAAGGTTATAGGCTCCCTAGAGGAGTCGCCATTTTGATGTGAAGATAAATCCCTTCTGTAGACATAAGCAATATTTCTGGCCTAATGTGTGGGTCTAGCAACAAATCGAACAAACTAATGTAAGATGTCCTAGTTTATGTTTGAAAATGCAAAGTGAGAGAGAGAAGCCTACCTCGCTCTAATGTTCTCAACCTTTGATGATGATCTCGATCCCTTAGCTTCTAGGCTCACTCCTCTCTATTCCTTGCATCTCAATATTTGCAAGAGAGATCAGAAGAAAACAACAGATACAAGAGCACACATAGTACATATCAAACATAAACTACATGACAGATCGAGGAGCATCATGCTAAATGAATAAATATTTATACATTTATGGAAAGTAAACACTAGATGTATATATTAATGAATAAAAAAGGGACACATACAACCATTGCATTGATGTTGGAGACCTCCTTTGTAGTGGATTTCCAAGTCCAAGCCAAGACTATTCAAGCATTCCTTCTCCTAATTAAATGGGCAACATTTGGGCATAATTTCAGCATAGGAATGTAGGCAATCAATGACCAACCATTTGGGGATGGAGGGGAATTGATTTATAGGAATGGATAGGGAGTTATGGATCCACAAAAGAGGGAGGAAGGTACACATATCAAGGGAATATCCCTAAATATACAGTCAAGGGCTCAAAATGAGAAAGCTCGGCCATATCTGTACCCAACAACATCCAGCTCACTATTCTCGAAGATTTTAGCATGTGAAGCCTCTCCTCCATTTTGAGAAAACTTTCCAGAAGAGGTTTAGCGTGGGTTTTCCTATCAAAACCCACGTTGGCAGTGATAGGTTAATAAGATGCAACCTACCATCAAGACGGGCCAATAGTGGTACAAAGTGTGCCCATCCTAAAAACTAGGGTTTTAGTTAGACTTCTCTAGAATTGAATGAGGGTAGTTTTTCTTCTATTCTTTAGGGATGTTTCTATATGTCTTTCATAGTGAGTACACTTCATCACCATTTTGGCGCTTTGGGATGTGGAACAAGAAGTGGGACAAATAATGTGTAACACCATGCTACACATGCTTCAGGATGAGTTGGACAAAGGTTCCAAGACCATATATCGAGAAGCTATGGAGGCAAGAGTTTGTTATCAAAAGGACACCATCAAGCAATTTTGGGACATCATAGCACAATACCAAGCTTGGCATCAGTACATGAGTGAGAAGCACCAAGTGGAGGTTTCCGACTTGGTCTTTCCCCAAACTTCAGAGTCATAGTGTTTTATCTTGTTAGGTTGTATCTAGCCTATTTTGTCTCACATGGGTAAATGTGGAAAATATATATTATTTGTAAATATGTTGTAAGGGAAATTCCAAGTGTCATTAGTTGAATGTGAACAATCACTATGTAATGTAATGAGTTATTTGTAAAGAAGTTGAAGAGTCATGAGGGTAGTCAAAGAGTCACAAAGGGGAATGTCAAGGGTCACCCCACCCTTTTTTATAAATAGAACCTCATAACTCATAGAATGGGCTTCTGGCAGCCAAGATTTTGGCTGCCCTTAGGCTTAGAAAAGGCTTGGGAGTATTGTGACGAGCCTCAGCTTCTCCAGAGCGTAGAGAAAGTATACTTATTTGGAGGAGCATGAGTTATTGACTGTAATGTTCCACTATTGAGGCTAGTGGATGTCAATGGTGTATTTATGGGTGGAACTTTCACTTATAATAACAATAAAAGAGCCACCATGATTCCATGCATATGTTGTTATTGTAGTTGGATTATTCTAGTTTCTTTAGCAATGTATGTTTTTTAACTTACGCATTTACTTATGGACTAATTTGTATGCAATTGTATGAATCTTCTTGAATGTGTGTTGTTTGATTAACCCATCACTTTAACTTGTGGACTATTTCACATCTTAGCCTATGATGTCATTCCACTCGTGTGTTCCTTTCAAGCTACATACTATTAGAGGCTTCTAAGGGGCACACTTCCTTTTCCCCTCCATGTGTTAGAAACCCCATGCATCTCCCTTGACTCATTGCAATGTCACACACTTTCTTCCACCAAAAGTCATCATACTTATCTCTGCGCACTACCACAATGAAGGCACTACACTACCACCCACAGCTGGGATTCCTACTCCAAACGGTCTGAGGCCTAGTTGGGACTTCTTACCTGGGAGATCCATTTGAATGTTGGTGGGTCCATCACCATCAACATTTATGGTGCTACACGGAGGGCTACATGACAAGTTAAGCCCTTGAAGCCTGTTCTGAGTTTCTGCACATCATTCATGACTTATATCACAATCAAAATCCCGACATGTTTTTCTCACACTTTTGATTTCGATGTGTCGGTGGATGTTATAGATGACTTATCACAATAAAAAATTGATGGCAAAAGAGGAACATCCTTGTTAATTCATGCAGTGTCCTTTTTGGGTTCTATGATAGGAATTAGGTCCCCTCAGACAACATCACCTGTGGGTTGTTCACTTACACGTTTAAAGGGCACGTTAAGAAATGGTGTCACACATTACATGAAACCTCTATACACTCTTTCAAGCACATGATCAAAGAATTAGGTTGTGCTTTCATCCTTTATGATAGTAAAGCACTTCATCACAAAATTTTAAAATTGTAAAAAGCACCTGATGAATTAATTGTGCACTTTTATGATCATTTTTGTCATTACTGTTTTGAATTTCCAGAAGGTGAAGTTGATTGGAAAATTTTGGATGAAATATTTCAATATCTTCTTTACCTGTCTGAGAATTGGCACAACCTATAAACTACCAACTCTCTCACAACATACCTCAGTGTTGGAGATTTTACATCTAATACAGATGAGGTTGTTGTCATAAGTGACCCTTAGTCCCCTTCTCATCAATTAGTTCTAGCTCCATAGGACAAGGCAAGAGAAGTTGTGAACCTACCTGTTGAACTGTCACAATCTCCTCCTACCCCACCTGCACTGGATTTCTATGAAAATTTGGACTCCAAGCTCGATTACTTTCACGTGGTATCATCCAATCAACCAACGTCCACTGGTTCCTTTGATCCTCTATATTTTGGTGTGTTATGTTCATCTGTCCTGGACTCCACATGTGATGTTCATGAGGATCAAGTTGTGGATGGAGTTGGTGTTGAATAACCAACCTGCGTTATCATTTTTTATGAGTATGTGTGGGAATCTAAACAAGAAGTTATAGTGAGGGACGACCTCCCTCTGTCCATACCTCATCTACTTTATCCTGACATATTTTGTGATTCTACCATTTCTTTTCCATATTGGGAAAATTTATCTCTAGATGTTTCTACTTCCGATCATTCACAGAAGGAAAAGGATGTCGGTTTGTCATTTAATTGCGGAGAGGACGATTCTTTCTTCCCGAATCCACTTGATCTCTCATCTTTCATTTCTGGAAAACCAGAGGGTGAAATTTTTTGTTTTTTCATAAAACCCTCTTTATGATTCGTCTGATCATGAGGATGTCATTGTCCATATTGAATTTTCTGATCATTGTTGTCATGATATTTTCACTCATTCATTTGGCCACGATTCTGATTTACCTATTGATGATCTTTCTATGCCACCGGTCTTTGATGATCCATGTTCTGATGAAGTGGAAACTCCTCAAGATGTCAAGGCACTTCAGCCCAAGTTGATGGTTATGTCAGATTCTCGTAGCCTTGAGGCGAGTTCCACTTCTAATCATAATTTTTTTGAATCTCCCCAAGCCCCTCATAACTCTCCTATTAACATTGAAAATAAACCCAAGTCACAGTTTTCACATGATCTTATTGCTCATGCATTGGAGGAGACATACATAGAAAGCACTGTTGCGAAACAAAATTTTTCTTCTTTCTTCATGTTTTCTCATATGTCAAGTTCGAAGGTGTGTACATGTTTGTCAACCACGCACAATGTGACACAACACCATGATACAACTACAGAGTGCCTTTGATGTGCTTTCAATCTTTTCTTTTCAGTGGATGCATCCAAACTTCGAACATTTTGGTTTGCATTGATTTATATTTCTTGTCTATTGGTATGCTTGAATATATTTCTTGTCAGCCATGCCATCACCTACATGTGACAACCAATGCGCTGGTGGCTACATTGGAAATATCACTTCACGTGAGTTGGCACATGCTCTACTTATCTTAAGAGTAGGGGTAATGTTTACTTTCGTATTTTGTTTGGTTTACTTTTGTCTTCTTTATCTAACTTATTTCATTTGCTTCTTTTCTTGTGCACCCATAGGATTAGTTTCTACATGAAACTGTGTTTGGCTTCTTGAGACAAGGAAGGTGAAATACATGTGGACTTGTATAGCTATCAACACTTGGCTATCTATCTATTCCCTCTCTTTATGAAGATCTTGCATTTATTCCAGTTGATGATACCCTGATGGAAAATACATTCCTTTCAGAGTGAGTCTGGCTGAAATCACAATGCTTGCACTCTTAAATAGTACCACCTACTCTAATCGATTTTCTATATTCGGTTAACCCTTTTCAACTCAGTTAAGTAGAGCAAGGAGAGGGGGAAAAAATTAACATGTCAGAGGTATATATAAACATCCTTCTCTGAAATAAATAAGTGCCTATTCACATTTATTTAAAAATGAAATGAAAAAAATAAAATAAAGGCGAAAGAAGAGAAAGGCTTCCTATGGAAAGAGGTGAAGGAAGTAACTCCACCGGGGTACTTTCTAGGCTCACTAGTAGTGAAGCAATGATTGTGTTCCTAAAGTGACTTCGATGGGGTATTGTCGAGGCCTGCTGGCAGTGGATAAAAACCATAGATGAAACTAAAACTCTGACATTATATATTACTTGTGCATCAATAGACCCCTCATCCCCAATCAAAATAACTTAGTTGACTTGACTTGGTATGTGTGTTGCCAATAAAGAGAAGGGTAGGGACTACATCTTTAACTCAAGCTAGTGAAGAAGCTATGATGATTGAAGAATCAAACAATATTTCTGGAAGAGTTATAATCTCTTTACATGAGACAAGGTCCATACAAAGAGTTGGAATTATATCAGTCTACTGCCAATGTTGTAGCGGCCGCTACCACCCTCCAAAATTTTGCCTATGCTTCATTTTGGAGCCTCCCTCCTAAATAACAACAACTCATCTCACACTGACCCAGGTACTTGTGCTTTGATCGAGATTTATATTTTGCATTACAACTTGTGTTTTCTTACTTTCTTTATTGTCTAACCCATAAGCCAATCTCTTGACTTGGTTTTAACCTGGTTCTAGGTTTGCCTTAGTGAAATGCACAATCCTTGAAGGCAACCAACCTTTCTCTTGGGAAGTGCATAGTCCAAGCTGACAGTGAGCCTTCAGATCCAAAATAGAGCAGAGCCAGCTGACAGCCTACCTTCAGCTTGGAAATTGTGCAAATCATGAGAGGCAGTCGATAGCCACTCAACCCAGAAATTGTGTAGAAGCTTCTTGCTTAGAAGCTATTGAGCACATGAGCCAGTGAGTTGCCTAGTCCTTCCTAGAGTTGTGTAATCTCTCTAGGAAATGCATGGCAACTTTTCTTTAAAAATCAACAAGAAAAAAAGTGAAAAAGAATCCCTAGAAAATTGGGATCTATTTTTAGTAGCCCAGAGGAGACACTTGAGTTATTTTGGAAACTGCTACCCAATGTTGCTTTTTCCTTGATTTTTGGCCTTCATGTCATAAACCCTAAATTGAAAAAATCTAGTTAATGGACACTACGAGAGCTCATTTTTACATTCAATATTGGAGCTCTGGCATTCCCAAGGAGATCAAGGAACCTTCAGTGTAATCGTCGTTGCTTTTTCCAGTAAGTATTGTTTTTCTAGTCTTTTGCTATTTTTTCTGTCATTTGTGTTTGTTTAGCTGTGAGAGTGTTCTTTCACTCATTTTGTTGAATGAAAATTGGTGTTTTAACTTGTTTTAGCTTCTAGAAGTGTTGTTTTAAGTTTTTCATTTCCTTTCCTAAGTGTTGCATTCATTACCCCATTTTTGCACTAATATTCGTCGTTCCAACGACTCTCTCCACATGATTCATTTTCCTTTAGTTTGATTGATTCTTACACTCATTTTACTCACATACATCATCATTCACATATATATGTACCCAACATCACACAATCCTTCAGATATGTTTGATTTATCACTCCCTTTGGGCAGATCTGGGCTTCCTTGGCTTTAATCTCATTTCCCAAGCATGCACTCCGCATTTTTGGATCTCAAGGCCTCAACCTTAGCTTATGGAATTGCGCAGAGGCTTCCTAGGCCTAGATCCAACTATGCACTATGCAGTTCTAGGAGCCAACCCCGAGCCTTGACCACTGCAACTGTGCAATGTGCAACCTCTCCTATCCTATGCCCAGATTGAACTGGACATTGTGCAGTTCTAGTTAGCAAGACCTCCCCACTGACTGCTGGGACTACGTAATGTGTAGTTCCAGCGTGTTAGCGCTTGGAATTCACCTAGGCTGAGATAGACAAACTCTCAAGGCTACATCAAACCATTTCACCTCGTAGCTAGCCCTACGAGGTATGAGAAGGCTCTCTCGGGTCAGATTCGGTAGATCTTTCAATATGATGATGTTGACCCAATTAGGAATAAAGATTTTAGGCTAGTAAATTGATTAAGGGGAATTGATTTAAATATTTTTGGTTTTTTGGTGGCAATTGGAGGGAGTGCAATTCAGGGTGCGGGGATTGAGCACAGTTTTTGCAGGGGAATCTTTGGGGCAAGGTAGGAGTAAGTGTTGATGCTTTAATCTGAGATGGATGATCAGGGATGATAGAGAAGGAGCTAGAGAGGGCAAACTACCATTTGAGTCCTCTCTAAACAGTAGAAAACATAAATTTTGAACAAACTAAAAAGCTGAGCATGTCAAAGCATGTAT
>APFE031581287.1:55671-74502 GCA_000404065.3 Pinus taeda
AGTGACCAAATTTTGCTTGAAAACTCTTTGAAATGACAAAATTTGACCTTGACACTTCAAAATAACTTTGTAAGAGCATATTTGATCACTGGAGGAAGGTTGTAAAGACCGACACTAACACAGCGAACAGCTGGTCACCTCTATGAACCAAAATTGCAGAATCCCTCCCAACATTTTCCCAGTTTTTTTCTTGGTCTATCCTTGAAGTGATTTTGGTTTCAAGCAAACATTGGCATGCCCTGAGTGTCCTCTTTGTCTCCAGGTATAATAGTTGTTGAGAAACTCTCTAGCAGTTACAAGTAACATGGCTTCCAAGAGAGTTGCATCAAAGGATACTATTGAGAGTAGCACTGGGGTAGTAGTTGAGCAGGTGTTAGTGAATTTTCGAGTTTATGCAGACATTCAGTTGTTCATTGAGAAGGGTGTGAAGTTAACATGGTAGGAAATAAAGGATATCTTTGTAAGGGACTTGAAGGAAGATCTAGAGGATTGGCAGGTTTATATCAATGTCCATCAGTCAGGCTTACATAAGGTTACATGCTGGAACCCCGCCTTCCCATGTGCGAACATCATCCACTGGATTGTCTCACAGAAAGGTCTAGAAACTATGACATTGAGTAGTGCCAGTGGGATACAACTTGCCACATTCAAGGCAGATAACTATCAACAGATGTATCATTTACCTGAGCCGGTGAACTGCATGGACGTAGTTTTCTATGCCACCCATAGCTTTGTGAACACCAAAGATATTATATAGCGCTGGGTGAAATAGCCATCGATGTTTAGAGTGACACACAATCATGCTTACAAGACAAAGTCCCTCAGGAAGGCCTATGAGTTACTGATCATCTTTGCTTGTTGATTATACGGTCTAGAGAGCACATAAACATTTTTGGAAAATTGGGTGATTGTGTTGGAACAATTGGTGAATTATGGAAGGCAATTCAACTTGTCGAATATGTTTCCTCTTTAGTTGAAATTCCATTTTACTAACACCCATAATCCACCTAAGGATGAGCAAGCGATATTCCACATGTTCACAAATTTACTTGTTGCAATCTATGCCCAACATTAGTTTCCTGACATGAGTTGGACATGGACACTGAAAGAGACCACCGTCAACATTTATTGCAAGTTTCTTTTTGACTATAGCTATCGAGGAGTTATTGCTAGACTGACTGACCATTTCATTATTCCATTGTACAAGGTAATCTTTTTGTAGGATCCACCTTGCATGTCCCAAGAGGTGATGGAGGAAATACTTGACGTTGCAGATTGGTATGCCTCACTCGGTGGCACCTTCATCAGGATATTAGTTAGAGAGAAGACTCTGCATGTTCTATCAAGGTATGCCATGGATACGTGGTCATGCAAGAGGTCTCATATCACATCTCCACAGGGTTATTATCAGGGTTGCATAGGATTAAGAAGGCACCATGGCCCACTCTTCTTTGCAGATTAGATTGTATGACATTAAGAGCGTGAAGGTTGCAGATGCCAAAGCTAAAGAGATAGTGAACTTTGAGTTTGGTACCAAATATTTCAATCCCTATGATCCCCATGGTATTTAAGAACCAATGTGCTAAGGTGTACTATCCATGGATCCATGAAACATTTTGTTAGCTCGAGGAGGACCCTTGGAGATACTATTACAATGACTCCAAGATCCATGAGCTGGTTAGTATAGACACAACATGGAAATGTCTTTTGTAGGCAGCAACAATGCATGCAGCAACAACAACAAAAACAATAAGAAACAAACCAACGTAGGACAAGGGTAAGAGAAAGTTTTCCAAGAACCCAAAGGCTAAGAAAAGCTACAAGTTCAAAGCATATCCTGTCATTGAGAAAGAAGCTTTAGCAATGGAGGCAAAGAGGAAACTGTTGAAATGTGGCAACAAGAATATTCCAATTTTAATTTGTCCTTGAATTAAAATTGAGAATTAAAATTCAAATTTAGTCTCACCAGCTGCTTGAAAAATAATTAATTAATTCATCTTGAGTTAATTAGTTGGGGAGATTCAAGCTAGAAGTCCTTGTGAAGTCATGCAACATTTATCCCTTAAATTAAGGAAGTTATCCCTTAATTAAGGAGATAAGGATGAGTTGTATTTGAGTTGTAATTAGTTAGCTCAGTTAACTGAGCTAAGTCCAGTTAAATTAGTTCCAAACAGTTTGAGGAATTGATTGTGATTTCAGTCAGTTAATGCATGCATGCATGAAACTAGTGTACTCCAGATAACTGAATATTCTCTCATAAATAACTCATGCATGTCAGTTCAGACAAAGACCCAGTTGAGATTAAAGGCAGGGAAAATGTACTATCAGTTGCAAGAATTTTCCTATAAGAAAATATCTTGCATGCAGAAGAAATTCATTCCCTGAGATTTGCGCAATTTTACAGTGTGTTGGAGCAGTGTGTGAGATTAGTGTCACATAAGGTTACAGCTGGAGCACCCAGGGAAAAACTGTGCAAGGAAATAGGAGGCTTGGAGGATAGAGGAGAAGGCATATGAGTTTTCTATTCTGTCTATGAGCAGTAGTGAGGGATTGTACTGAGAGCTGGATAGCTGTGAGAGCTAAAGTTGTGTGTAATCCTTAGATATTTCCACTTGTATGATAATATAGATAGTGGGGTTTTTAGCTGAGGCTTTCTCCAGAGTATTCTTCTATGTTTCATGTGTATTGATTCTTCTTCTCTGTTATATGTGCTCTATTTTGATCTTGCTCAAATCCATTAAGCTTCCGCAAGTTTGATTGTAGAAGTAGATTAAGTATTTTGCTTTAGTTATATTGCATAATCAAGTTAATCTACGGTGAGAATTTCTACATGGTATCAGAGCAAAGGTGATTAGAGTTGTGAACAATATACTAAGAAGGGAAATTCAAAGTTTGAGGTTCTTGATTGCAGGTGAAAAATCGAATTCGTATCACACCTCAAAGTTCAATAATGGTGTTTAATGGCTTGAGACTCGAGTATGTTCTGGATGGCAGCTTGAATTACATAGCATGGAAGGATCACATGGAAGCGATATTAGAAGAAAATGGTTTGAAGGATTTCATTGATCAAAAAATCCCCAAGCCAGCTGCAGCTAATGCACAAGAATTGGCTAAATGGAAGAAGTGTGTGGCGAAGGCGAGAAGGATTCTTCTAGAGGGAGTTCGAGACCATATTGTCTCGAGTCTCCATGGGAAGGAGACTCCATTTTCAATGTGGAAGACATTGAAGGACCTATATCAGAACAGTAGCGACCAAAGGAAACTGGCACTTAAGGATCAGCTTTGGAAAATCAAGATGGAGAAGGGTGACAATATTTCTACATATCTGAACAAGCTCACCACCTGCAGAGATGAGCTTGGTAGTGTGGGAATAACGACAGCCGATGATGATATGGTGAGCCTTGCTCTCCTCGATCTTCCAAAGAGCTGGAATAGCTACCAGGACTCTGTGAATGGAAGAGAGAAACTGGCGGATTGGTAACGATTGTGGTCAGATCTGATGCAGGAGGAGATTAGGAGGAGCACAAGAGATGGTTCTTCATCTAAGCATGATGATGAAGAAAATATAACATTAGCAAGGCAAGGAAAGGGAAAGGGAAGGCTTCCCATTCCAAATAGAATTCTTCTCATGGAGGGAAGAATATTGACAAATCTAAAGTGAGATGCTTTAATTGTCATGAGGTGGGCCATTATGCAATTAATTGCCCATTTAAGAAATCCAAGAAGGGATCCTCGGAAGGATCAGAAGGTGAGGCATTAGCCTCTCAATTCGAATTGGATTTTACCCTCATCGCATGCATGGTTTCATCGATGGTGGGTTGTGTTTGATATCTAGACATTGGAGCCTCATTCCACATGACCAACGATAAAATTTTATTCAGTACCTTGGAGGAGAAAGACCTCAAGATGTGCATAGAGATGGGTGATGATGGAAAGTACTATGTTTAAGGAGAAGGCAGGATTGCTTTTCAGAGGGAGCATGAAGCTCCTCTCACCCTGGCTGATGTAAAGTATGTGCCTAGACTGAAGAAGAAATTGGTATCGGTCACGATGTTGGAGAACAAATGCTACAATGTTGTCTTCAGTAAAGGAAAGGCGTTACTGAGACACATAGCCACAGGTAAGACCAAGAGGATTAGGATTCGAGTGAAGAATCTCTATAAGCTAGAGGTAGATGACTATGCTGCATTGAGTTCGAAAGAAGAATTGGTGCAAAGCCAAGACATTGGCAAGTTATGGCATAGGCGGTTGGGCTACTTGCATCATGGGGCCTTGAAGATAATGCAGTAGATCTCTACTGAGCAAGTGGACACTTGCAAAGGTTGTACCTTGAGAAAGTACGCTAAGTCTTCCTTTCATGATCGAGACAGTCAAGCTGAAGCAATATTAGAGGGAGTTCATACTGATGTGTGTGGACCATTCTCGATAGCATCCATCACGAAACAAAGGTATTATGGGATTTTCATTGATGATTTTTCTCGTAAATGCTGGATTTATTTCATGTAGAAGAAGGACCAAACCTTCTCAAAGTTTTGTGAGTTCAAAGCTTTGGTTGAGAAAGAATCAGGGAAGAAGATCAAAGTCTTGAGAAGCGACAATGGTGGAGAGTATGTCTCTCAAGAGTTTAAGGACTTCTGTGCAGCAGAAGGAATTAAACGGGAGTTGACGACACCTCATAACCCACAACAGAATGGGGTGCCCGAGAGGAAGAACGGAACAATTGTGGGGGCAGCTCGGGCAATGCTGCATGACCAAGGCCTACCACTTCATTTGTGGGTTGAGGCATGCAACACAACGGTCTATTTGCAAAATAGAAGCCCACATCACATTCTTGGGATGAAGACACTAGAGGAAGCTTTCTTTGGCAAGAGACCAGACATGGGTCACTTCAGGATCTTTGGCTCATCGGTATATTTCCATGTGACCAAGGATGCCCGGAAGAAACTTGAGCTGACAGCTAAGTTGGGAATACTTGTGGGGTACATTGATACACCTCACAACTATTGGGTGTACTTGCCTACCAATCGGAGGACAGTGGTTCATAGAGATGTCAAGTTTTATGAGAAGAATGCCATGCGAGTTTCCCTTGAGAGGGAGCTCCAACTACAGGTTGTGTAGGAACTTTTGGTTCCTACGAAGGAGGAGCCTTAAACTGATGCGGAGCAGCCGCGTGCAGAGGTTCCAGGAGTGGAGAAATCTAGTCAAGCAAAGTCTTCCAGAGATGGATGGAAGCACACAAGAGAAGCTGACAGATTGTTGTTGGATGCGAGAGAGGATGTGGGAGAAGCATCTTCTTAGCGCAGACAGAGGAGGTCACTTGATAGGTACACTGGATACATGGCCCTTTTTGGGGAATGTGTTGATACCGAGCCATCTTCCTTTGAGGAAGCAATGCAGCAACCAATTTGGGTTGATGCTATGGTGGAGGAGTATGACTCCATAGTTCAGAACAATGTTTGGGATGTGGTTCCAAGACCAGAGAACAAGTTAGTTGTGCATTCTCGTTCGCTTTACAAGGTAAAGCAAGCTGTTGATGGTAGTGTGGAGAAACATAAGGCAAGATTTGTTGCTCGTGGTTTCTCACAGGTTGAGGGGATCGACTATGATGAGACTTTTGCTCCTATAGCAAGGTACTCATCTATCAGATCTATGTTGGCACTATCAGCATAGATGGGTTGGAAGATCCATTAGATGGATGTGAAGACTGCATTCCTCAATGGCAAGATTGAGGAATAGGTGTACATAGAGCAACTAGAAGGTTTTGAGACCTTCGATCATGAGTTGCATGTGTGCTGACTCAAGAGAGCTTTGTACGGGCTAAACCAAGCACCTCGTGCTTGGTAAACGAGGATCGATAACTACTTCACCGGGTTAGGCTTCACAAAGAGTGAAGCGGATGTGAACCTGTACCACATCATGGTAAAAGATAAGCAGTTGATCATTGTTCCTTATGTTGATGATCTCATATTGACAGGTGATGATCAGCTGATCATGTCTTGCAAGGAGGACCTTGCAAGAGAATTTGAGATGAAAGACATGGGTCTCATGCACTACTTCCTTGGCATGGAAGTGTGGTAGAAGGATGGGGAGTTGTTTGTGTCTTAAGGCAAGTATGCCAATGAGATACTCAGGAGATTCCACATGGAGAAGTGCAAGCCCATGCAGACTCCTCTAGTAGGTAACTAGAGGAAGGAGGATGCTACTTCAGGAGAAGTAGTAGAAGCTATTGTGTATCGAAAACTTGTGGGTTCACTGATGTACTTAGTGAACACATGACCATATTTGTGCTATGTGGTGAACCAGCTGAGTCAAGCTATGGTTCAGCCTACCAAGATGTTTTGGAAGGCAGCTAAGCATGTTTTGAGATACCTCAGAGGCACATCCCAGTATGGATTATGATACAGACGGACAGAGGGAGTGAAGCTACAGGGCTTCATAGATGCAGATTGGGCAGGGAGTCCATCAGATCGGAAGAGCACATCAGGAGGAATTTTCAACCTTGGGTCAACTGCAGCTTCTTGGTACAGCAGGAAACAGAGGTCGGTTGCACTCAGCCCAGTAGACGCTGAATAAATGGTTGCAAGTCAAGAAGCATGTGAAGCCATTTGGATGCAGAAAATTCTAGTTGGTTTGTTTGATCAAAGGATGGATCCAACTGTGATCTATTGCGATAATCAGAGTTGTATCAAACTCTCTAAGAATCTAGTATTTCATGACAGGTCCAAGTACATCGACATTCGGTATCATCATCTCAGAGACTGTGTGGTGAGGAGGATCATGTTGTTGCAATATATTTCGTTCGAGGAGCAAGATGCTGACATTTTGACTAAGGCATTATCAAAGTGTAAATTCGAGTTCCATAGAGGCAGGATCGGGGTGGAAAATAATCCCTTTCTTGTTGAGAGGGAGTGTTGAAATGTGGCAACAAGAATATTCCAATTTTAATTTGTCCTTGAATTAAAATTGAGAATTAAAATTCAGATTTAGTCTCACTAGCTGCTTGAAAAGTAATTAATTAATTCATCTTGAGTTAATTAGTTGGAGAAATTCAAGCTAGAAGTCTTTGTGAAGTCATGCAACAGTTATCCCTTAAATTAAGGAAGTTATCCCTTAATTAAGGAGATAAGGATGAGTTGTATTTGAGTTGTAATTAGTTAGCTCAGTTAACTGAGCTAAGTCTAGTTAAATTATTTCCAAACAGTTTGAGGAATTGATTGTGAGTTCAGTCAGTTAATGCATGCATGCATGAAACTAGTGTACTCCAGATAACTGAATATTCTCTCATAAATAACTCATGCGTGTCAGTTCTGACAAAGACCCAGTTGATATTAAAGGTAGGGACAATGTACTATCAGTTGCAAGAATTTTCCTATAAGAAAATATCTTGCATGCAGAAGGAATTCATTCCTTGAGATTTGCACAGTTTTATAGTGTGTTGGAGGAGTGTGTGAGATCAGTATCACACAAGGTTACAACTGGAGCACCAAGGGAAAATTTGCACAAGGAAATAGGAGGCTTGGAGGATAGAGGAGAAGGCATATGAGTTGTCTATTCTGTCTATGAGCAGCAGTGAGGGATTGTACTAAGAGCTGAATAGCTATGAGAGCTAAAGTTGTGTGTAATCCTGAGATATTTCCACTTATATGATAATACAGATAGTGGGGTTTTTAGCTGAGGCTTTCCCTAGAGTATTCTTTTGTGTTTCTTGTGTATTGATTCATCTTCTCTGTTATATGTGTTTTGTGTTGATTTTGCTCAAATCAATTAAGCTTCTGCAAGTTTGATTGTAGAAGTAGATTAAGTATTTTTCTTTAGTTATATTGCATAATCAGGTTAATCTATAGTGAGAATTTCTACAAAAACATCGCATAAAGAGAGCAGAGCGAAGGAAGAAATAAAAGCAAAGGGCGGAGGAAGCAGAAAGGAGGTTGCAAGAAACAAAGAAGTTGAAGGAAGAGTAGGAGTTGAGAAGGAGAGAGAGGGAAGAGAAGGAGAAACAAGAAGAAGAGGAAAGGAAAGGCACGACGACAGAGAAAAATACAACCATACAGGTTGAGGAGTCAGAACCACTAGCAGTTGAAGAAGAGTGTGAGCAGATGTAGGATCGAGAGCTTGCTCAATAGATTGATCAACTAATCGAAGTGATAGACATGGAGTTTGGCTAGGAGCCAAAGGACCAAGACACTGACCTTATGTCAAGAGAACCCGAGGTCACCTCTCAGTCTCCACCACCTCTAGTTTCTGAACTAGTCCCTGGCGAGCAAGGAGAGGTTGTTCTCCCTGATGATGATCCGGTGATGGACGTGTACAATCTATCATTTGACAAGTTGTAGAGGAAGATTGTATAGGCATGAAGAAATAATTTATCAGATGATCACACGTCACCTACATTCATGAAGGAGAGGGTGATAATGTTAGATCTCATAAAGCATCTAGTTTCCTTGGCCGATGCCACTTTGGCTTATGCAGGAGCCATGAGTTCAAATGTCAAGTCCTTGTTAGCCAAGAATGAACAAATGGAAAAGAAATTGCAGGCATCTAGGAAAGAGGCAGAATAATCCAGAGATCAGAGCACAAGTTCTCCAATGGAAGATATGAGGAAAGCAATACTTGATGAAGTATCAACACTTGATACTACCATGTGGAAGCTCTATGACATATTCGTCACTGTGCATAAGGCAGTTATCCATGTGCATGGATTTCAACAACAAAGAAAAAGGGTTGTCCAAAATCTTAGGGACATACATGCTCCCATCACCCATGTGCAAGAATGGAAAATGAAGTACAAGGGAGCCCCGCTTCACTTTCCAAAGATGATGAAGCTGTAGGAAGATCTAGTCAAAGAAAAGATTTGGACGTTGATCCCGAACTATGAGCAACTCACCACATTCATCAGAAACATACAAGCTTCATAGGAATGGTTGTATAAAAGTTTCGATGTCATGGTAAGAATGCACAAGATCTTGTCATTTGGTTCCCTCATCGAAGCTAAGCACAAGAACCAAATCTAGCTAGAGGTAGACAGGTACATGTAGCAGCTAAGGTGAGAGGCCACCAATGATGACTTAGAGCTAAACGCAAAAAAATGCATAAGTACATTGGTGTTCCTATCATGGTTAACACCATGTTTCCCATGCTTCAGGATGAGTTGGACAAAGGTTCCAAGACCATATACCCAGAAGCTATGGAGGCAAGAGCCTGCTATCAAAAAGACACCATCAAGCAGTTTGGGGACATTATAGCAAAGTACTAGGCTTTTCATCAATGTGACCAAGAAGTGTCTAATGGAGGTTTCTGAGTTGGTATTTCCCCAAACTTCGGAGTCGTAGTGTTTCATCTTGTTAGGCTGCCTCTAGGCTATTTTATCTCACATGGGTACACATGGAAAATGTATATTATTCGTAAATATGTTGTAAGTGAAATTCCAATTGTCATTAGTGGAATGTAAACAATCACTATGTAATGTAATGAGTTATTTGTAAAGAATATGAAGAGTCATGAGGGTAGTCAAAGAGTCACAAAGGGGAAATTCAAGGGTCACCCCACCCTTTGTTATAAATAGAACCTCATAACTCATAGAATGGGCTTTTAGGAGCTAAGCATTTGGCTAGGCTTAGGCTTAGAAAAGGCGTAGGAGTATTTTTCCAAGCATTGGCTTCTCCACAACATAGAGTGAATATACTTCTTTGGAGGATCATGTGTTCTTGAGTGTCATGTTCCACTATTGGAGCTAGTGGCTTTCAATGATGTATGTATGGATGGAACTTTCACTTATAATAATAATAACAAAGACAACATGCTTTCATGCATATGTTGTTATTGTAGTTGGGCTATTCTGGTTTCTTTAGCAATGTATGTTGTTTAACATATACAATTTCTTATGAACTACTTTGTAGACAATTGCATGAATATTGTTGAATGTGTGTTGTTGGATTAACCCATCACTTTAACTTGTGGAATATGCTGCATCTTAGCTTGTGATGTCATTCTGCTCATGTGTTCCTTTCAAGCTGCGTAATATTAGAGGCTTCTAAGGGGAACACTTCCTTTTCCCCTCCATGTGTTAGAACCCCCATGCATCTCACTTGAATCACTGCAAGGTCACACATTTGATTCCACTCAAAGTCATCATACTTTTCTCTTTGTGCTAGCGCGGTCAAGGCACTACATTACCACCCACTGCTGGGACTCTTACTCCAAATGGTCTGAGGTCTAGTTGGGAATTCTTACCAAGGAGATCCCCTTAAATGTTGGTGGGTCCACCACTGTCAAAAGGTCGACATATTGGAGAATGAGGACCTCGTAACTTCAGTACAAATGGTTCTTGGAAAAGTTACGATAGAAGGGGCTTTCAATATTGTGTTGGCTCTTGGTGATGAGAGTCCAAGAAACCAAGGGAGCAAAGGAGATAACAAAGAAATTTTGGCCCCTGGAAGGAGCCTGAAGGCCTTAGTACCTAAGTTACTAAGCCATTGGTCATAGGTTCGGTCATATGAGAGGGAAAATGATTAAGGAGATAAGCGCCAAGGGAGCTGAGGATACCAAGATTGACAAATATCGTAACGTTCCACCTCTGTAAATTTACGATATGGTGTTTCTCAGATGAAGCAGTACAACGAGTTAAAGAACATACAGGTTGACAGCTATAGAATTGAATGCAAGCTCAAGGGAGTTGATTTTTGAAATGGGCTAGACTGACAAAAGATCTTGTAGCAAGGAATTGAGGAAGAGACTTTTGGTAGAGACAAATATGGGTGAATAATGGAAGCAATTGGTTGCTTTGCGTGCACAAGTTAAAGAAAGCAAGGAAAAAGAATAAGCAGTTGAAGGAACAATTACAACATGCAGAGGAAGGAATGCATAACTCTGAAGTATTTTATTTACAACCTATTTTTTTGTTATTACTATTTTTTTTTAATTTTTTATTATAGTCTTATTTTTATTTTTTTGATTTTTAGGCTTATGTGATCCATAATGAATTTGAAAATTATTTCGGTAGAAATCACATAACATATTTTTTTGGATGACGTGTTTCGACCAACAGTGTGGTTTTATGCTCAGGGGCCGGAGAAGAGGCATACCATGACAAAGGCTGAATAAGGAGCAATGTAGGACCATGAATTTCAAGAACGACTATTTCTGAAAATAATATTTATTATGTATAATTTATTAAAACAAAATTTAAGTATTGGCTCGTTTTGAAAAATAATATTTAATTAATTTATTTAAAATAAAATATTATTTAAAATTTTATTAATGGAAATTAATCGAAAATATAACTAACAAGAATAAAAATAAAAGTCTAACTCCAACAAAGAGGGAGTAAAAATTATAAAAAGGATAAGACCCTATCGAGAAAAGTCATAATTATAAACAAAAATATTTAATGAATAAAATAAAATAAAATAATTAATGGAAAATAAATAAAATAAAATAAAAATAAAATAATTAATGGAAAATAAATAAAATAAAATAAAAATATACACAAGTAAAAAATAAATATATATATATATAAATTCAAATAAAAGTAATCAATAAATAAAAGAGGGTCAATAATAAAATACAAGGTTGAGGCTCATTAAACAAATAACATAAATACTAAAGGAGTTAAGAATGAAAATGATGGCAAAATACTTAAGAAAACATGAAGGATCAAGAATATAAACTCTAACAAAAAATAAAGCAACAACAAATACTATTAAAAGAACACCAATACCTACACAAATAAATAAACAAGCAAAATAAACCCAAAAAGAAACCTAAAAAACTAGGAGGACAAGACACTAACTCAACTTCTACTAATAATCCAACCATTGTCTCTTTTCAAATTATTATTTATTTATTTATTTTTATTTTTTTTCGATTTCTAGGGCCTCCTCAATTTACGAATAAGGAAATGACTAACCCTAACAACATCATGCAGGAGCATCCAACACCCTTAGTCAAAGGGAGGAATCCAAAGCAAAGCGGAAGAGGAGGACGTGAACCAGGGGAGCAAAACAGGGAAAGGTCTATTTTAAAATAGATTTAAAGATGGAATGGATAAGTCTCTCGAAGAATTATCAATGTAATTTGCCATGTGTTATATGCATGTATGCGTATGAGAGCTTTAAGGGCTTTTGTTAGAGGATTGATCAGATCCTTCCGTGATCCGATCCAACACTTCTTATATATATGTGTTCTTACAAATAGTGAACCTGCGTGTTCAATAGGAGAGATAGAGAGAAAATAGGTAGAAACTATGTCGACTGAGGGTTGCAATGTAGTCGGGAGGAACACCCGTACTAAGGCTGAAATGCCTTAGCTATAATCGTGCTGTGTTAATATAATATATGTGTGGTTTTGTTGAAACTGTGCATTTATGTGTTTGTTGTATGTACAGTATGGAATGTCTCTGTGTGCAGGTTTGGTCAATCATCGATTCCTGTAGGATCGATGGCGACCCTATGATATCAAATTACCGTTGTATATATGCATGTCGCGTGTGAATGCAGGTGGGCAGAGAACTGTGTTTAAAGCGTAGAAATTCCATCAAAATGGCGAGAATACACAGGAACCGTTGAAGCTGAAAGATCAATGGTCCAGATCCTTTATAGCATCGGTGGCAAAACCTTTATATGGCATTGGCGAGAGTCCCTTGGTGAAATCAGAACCGACATTGAATCATAGCGATAGCAATATGCGATTAAATCGCAACTGTCGAATTGAGGGTCCAGATCAACAGTTTAAGTGCGATTGGCAATCGCATATCAGAGAGGCCAAAGGACTTGGATAGCGGAACAATGAAGGGCTGATACGCCGATGGTGATATCACCGATAAACTAATCGGTGATCGGGTAGTTGAAGTCTGGAGGAGATCGGAGATCTGAGGTTGGAGTGGTGTTGCGGAATGACACGAAGGAGTGGACCCGATGGAGATATAGGTGCGGCTTAATGTTTTTGAAGTCCGATGCATGTGTCTAGAGCGGGGTTTTCATAGTTTTCCCCATGTATTCTGTAATCTGTGTTGCCCGAAGGGTTAAGGCTTAATGCCGATATGTGTAATTCTCCCGATGGAAATAAAGGCTCTGATAATGTTGAATGGTCCATGTAAAGGCTGAAGGCCTTATGAACGCTTCCGATAAGGCTTGTGGGCCATAACCCATAGGCCTCAGGATCGATTTCTTTTAGGGAAAGGGATTTTGGCTTACCCCCAATTTGTCTTTTCATCATTTGGTATCAGAGCAGAAGAAGATTCTGCGTGCAAAGGAAGGTTAAAGTATTCCAGAGAGAAAGAAGAAGAAGGAGGAGGTATAGTTGTTTAAAGCTGGAGAGTTTGTGGTCTTACTGTTGTGTAGATAGTGACAATAGAAGGTGAGATGACTTGCAAAAACCTAGAGCATGGAGTGCTCATATGGTTCTAGAGGAGAGAACCTGAAGGATGCCAAAAGACCAAGTAGGGAGGGCTTGGTGAGTTATCGTGTAGTAGACGAAGACTGTTACTGCAGAGGTTTGGTTGCAGCTCACGGAAGACCATGAAGGCTGTTCCACTGAAGAAGTGAAGTATCAGTGGGTAGAATTGCTAAGGACAAGGAGAAGCATATGACTAGGAGGTCAAAATTTTTGTGCCTCGGGAGTCTGATGTAGAAGCATCCAACACCCTTAGTCAAAGGGAGGAATTCAAAGCGGAGCCAGAAGAGGAGGACATGGACCAGGGGAGAAAAACAAGGAAAAATCTGTTTTAAAACAGATTTAAAGATGGAATGGATAAATCTCTCGAAGACTTATCAATGTAATCTGCCATGTATTATATGCATGTATGTGTATGAGAGCTTTAAGGGATTTTGTTAGAGGATTGATCGGATCCTTCGGTGATCCGATCTAACACTTCTTATATATGTGTGTTCTTATAAATAGTGAACGTGCGTGTTTAATAGGAGAGATAGAGAGCAAATAGGTAGAAACTATGTCGACCGAGGGTTGCAATGTAGTTGGGAGGAACACCCGTACTAAGGTTGAAATGCCTTAGCTGTAATCGTGTTGTGTTAATATAATATATGTGTGGTTGTGTTGAAAATATGAATTTATGTGTTTGTTGTGTGGACAGTATGGAATGTCTCCGTGTGCAGGTTTGGTCAATCATCGATTCCTATAGGATTGATGGCAACCCTATGATATCAAATTACCGTTGTATATCTGCATGTTGCATGTGAACGTAGGTGGGCAGAGAACTGTGTTTAAAGCACAAAAATTCCATTAAAATGGCGAGAATACACAGGAACCGTTGAAGTTGAAAGATCAACGGTCCAGATCCTTTATCGCATTGGTGGCAGAACCTTTATATCGCATTGGCGAGAGTCCCTTGGAGAAATCGAAATTGACATTGAATCATAGCGATAGCGATATGCGATTAAAGCGCAACCATCGGATCGAGGGTCCAGATCGACGATTTAAGTGCGATCGACGATCACATATCGGAGAGGCCAAAGGACTTGGATAGTGGAACAACGAAGGGATGATACGCCGATGGTGATATCACCAATAAACTAATTAGTGATCAGGTAGTCAGAGTCTGGAGGATGTTGAAGATCGAATGTTGGAGTGGCGCTGTGGAATGGCATGAAGGAGCGGACCCGACGGAGATATAGGTGTGGCTTAATGTTTTTGAAGTCCGATGCATGTGTTCGGAGCGGGGTTTTCATAGTTTTTCCTGTTGGGTGTGGAGCCTGATTATCTTCTGTATTCAAAGGTATCGCCGCATTGGACCCCAGTTCAAAATGGGGCAGCAACGCAGCCCGTAAAATATTCGCTGCAAGGGTGGTCCAGGGGGGCGACTGTGACCTTTTGGGAGCCCCCCCAGCGGGGGGTTAAGGGTAGCACTCCCAAAGCTAAGAATAGATGTAAAATTGCCTTGTAAAATATTGTAATTTCATAGTCAATCTGGGTCATTCATTAGGCGGAGATATGACAATAGAGGTTATGTTTAATTTAGGGTTTTTTTCCCTAGAAGGCAATCCCTCGCTATATATGAGGGAATTGTATTGCGTCTATGTAGATCTGTATTCCGAGTGAGGAAGAGAGAGGAGATTGAGAGCGAAGAGGGAGTTACAGTGGATCTGTTGTAGGTTATATCTCTTTAGTTTGCTAGATAATATAAAAAGAAGGACTGTTTCTCCATGGACGTAGCCCAAACTGGGTGAACCACGTATATTTGTGTCTCTCTTGTTTTATGCATTTTTTGAGTTTATATTTCTGCAATATTTTATTGTTCCATTGCTTTGTAATATATAATTTTCTAACAATTGGTATCAGAGTCGAAGGTCTATTTGGTTGATAAACTCGTAGGAAAGAAGGGTTCCTGGTTCGAGTGGGAGCAATGGCGGAAGATGGTAGGTTTAGGGTCAAAAAATTCAACGGCCAAAACTACCAGCTGTGAAAGATGCAGATGGAAGATTATCTATATCAGAGAGATCTATACCTACCATTGAGCGGAAAGACAAAGAAGCCGACAAGTATGACAGACACAAAATGGAATATTCTTGATAGAAAGGCACTTGGAACAATACGATTGTGCCTAGCGGCGTCGGTAGCGTCTAAGATTTCAAAGGAAATGACAATAGAGGGTTTAATGTCGACATTGGCCAAACTATATGAAAAAACTCGGCCTCAAATAAGGTATTTCTTATGAAGCGTTTATTTAATATGAAGATGTCAGAAGGTGGATCTGTTGTTGATCATTTAAATTATTTTAATATAGTTACAAGTCAGTTAAGTTCTGTAGGGGTAATTTTTTTTTTTTTGTAAAGTTAGGCATTCTTCATTCTAGATGACAAAACAAAATTACAGCATACTAGAGTTCAGGTGGCGGGTCTGCCCGCAGGAAACCAAACCGCCACCTTTCGGCCTTAAAACCTGACCAAAATTTAAAAATGTTTTGTTCCTTCTTCCTGTCATAACCATGGTTTTGCCTAATACTGTCTAAGCTAACGACATGAACATAACTCGACAACCAGACACAGTTCAGATTCATCAACATATTAAACAAAAGAAGACACCACTCAGCTAATCCTCGTCTGACATGTTGACCGGGGCAGGCTTTGAGGCGCTAGCACCAGGCTTCAGAAGCTTCTGCTCTATGGCCCATTTGAGTTCCAGCACCAATTGTTCCATGTTCTTCAGCAGCAGATGGTTTATGGTTGCCTGGACTTGGACAGCCGCAATCTCTTTTAGGAGAGTATTATTTATATTAGCCAATTCTTCCGTCAGTTGGCTTTTGAGATGCTCCTCCGCCTGCTTGCATTCCTCATCCTCCTCTTCACGGATGGCCTGGTTCACCTCCATAGCCCGACCAACCACATGTTTCATGATCCAGTAAAATTGGAGCGTTTTATTGAACAACGTATTCCTGCCTCTTGTGGTGCCTGGGTCCGTGATCACTTTCCAATCCTCGTGGGGGATCTCTTTGTTCGCGCTGATTTCCCGCAGCTCATGCTCCCACCCATGGATTTGGGAACAGATCTCAGGAGGGATGCCGGTCATGTACCCGTCTATCATGTGGATGATCTTTTCAGAGTCGAGCTTCCTACCCCTTTTGTTCGGATGGCTACTGGTGCCATCTTCCTGGTTCTTTGCAGAATTGACCTTCCTTGGAGCCATCTTGCCACAGACAGGAGACTTAGAAATTGTGGATGCTTTTCTACCTATCACAGCAGAAAACCACAAGTCAGTGCTATTGAGTTGAAACACTGTCAAAGTCTGATCGCTTGTAGCAACATTCCCAGCATGGTTGAAAGCCTGGACCCTTATAGCAACATTCCAAGCGAGGCGGATTAAGACCCACCTCCCTCTCTCAGAAGCCTGGAAAAACCCCCACTAGACATAATGGCGAAACCCTTCGAGCCTAGCCAGCATAATAGAATAGCTTTCGAGGTTGGGGCCATGGTAGAAGACCAGGGAGCAGATAAGACGAGGGGTGCGGGACACTTCTTAGAGTGCGACAAGACACATCAAAGCCCCCCGTGCTGCTGGTCTCACAGAACAAGATCGAGAGCTAACACCATGCAAGTCTTTCCCTGCTCGGGAGGAGGATAGGAGAATAAAACGAGTACCCGAAGGGCCACTCTCATCTCTACAACTGGGATTTTGCACACTAGGGCAGAGCATTTCTGGGCGAGCAAAGATAACGTAGTTACGAGCTAACATAATGTCTGAAGGACAAAGATGATAGGAACATACCACCTTTTATTGCCGGGGCCGAGGAGGAGGGCTGGTCGCAGAGTCGAGCAGGCGCCTTTCCGCTTTTTTTCATCGTTCTTACCAAACTGAATGAGAATTCCATCTGTTTCCTCGGGCATATGGATGTTATCTACCCGTTGTCCTGTCAACCGGGCCTCCACTTGGTCATTTAATTTTCTGTCTGACATCCCAATATCCCTATCTCAGGAAGTGGTGTGAATTGACCTACTTGATTTATGCGTCATTACTCTAATATCCTCCCGGCTACTCCTACCGTAACCTTTCTATACTCCTGGTGCCACCTATCATCCTTCCTCTGTCAATTATCCCGAATTCCGGAGCTGGCTCCAGATCCTTCCTTAATGATGATCCGTTTCGCACGTCATATCTGTCCCCTCGACCAGATCTACCTTGCCCCGTCATCTGCCCGATTTGACCATTCCTTTTACTTCTGTCCGTTCCCACGGATGTGATGTCCCTTCCCATCTGCTACGATCTTTCTCTGCATCTACTGCGTGCCGCCTGATCCTGACCGTTCATCTTGGGCGTGCATTTACCACCTTTATCGACGTCAAGCAATTGTTGAA
This sequence comes from Pinus taeda, assembly GCA_000404065.3. Lineage (NCBI taxonomy): Eukaryota > Viridiplantae > Streptophyta > Pinopsida > Pinales > Pinaceae > Pinus > Pinus taeda. Next base: position 73,473 of record APFE031581287.1, read on the forward strand.
GTCGAGATTTCTCCTCCGGGAGAAATTGAGGCAGACCTTCACTGTCGATTTCTTTGCCACAATTTCGACTGCCCCAGTTCGCAAGCTAATCCGCCGGTTGATCCGGATTTAAACTAGAACGCAACAAATTACAGAGATAACCATATACACAAATATGTAGCGGAAATAATACTTCATTTCATTAATGGAAAATACTGAAATATGCTTACAATCAGAAATGGAAATAAACTAGCTAGGGCGATGGTAGCTTATCTCTGAGAAGAGATGTGTTGGCTACATGCCTCTGAACTGACTTACAATGAGGCTCGAAGGCCTATTTATTGTTGAGAAACAATGAAAAAACCTTAACATTCCAAAACCTAACCTTAGGAGATGAAACGCCAAACTGTGGGCCCCGTTTGGGGGTAAGTTGGTACATCAACTTCCCGGGGTCGTAACTTTAGCATATGATCTCCGTTTGACGCGTACAATAGCTCATTAGAAAGATCTATTCGAGCACTATCATTGTTGGAATGGCAACACCGGTCCATGTTCCATGGACCCGTGTTGCCCCTGGATTCCCAAAAAACGTCGTTTAGGGCCTCAAAACGGCTCCGGAAGTTCAGGACCCGAAAAACTGCTAAAAATAGTAAGTTGTGCTACAATTAAGGAAACTGAAAATGCTGAGGAAGACAATGGTGGGGGTCCATGTGGACTTGGCAGGTGGCCACCAATATCCACCTGGATCATTCCTCCCCCCTTAGGAAGCAATGGTCCCCATTGCGTTGAGCTCCCCCATGAGATGAGGGAACTTCTGCTGAACCTGTTCCCTGGTGAACCACTTGCCCTGCTGAAGGAGTTGGCCTGCTTTGACAACTCGGTACAGTTGGATATTCTGTTGGCGGGTGTTCTTGATCTGTGTGTCCATGATCCGATCAGTTGCAGCTTGTTCCATGCAATCTGGATTTAGTTCTGTGGGTTGGAGCTGTTTTGCAATGTCGGATGTGTCTAGTAATGGTGGAAAGTATGGCCGCAGGCGGTCTACATTGAA
>APFE031581293.1:10486-55082 GCA_000404065.3 Pinus taeda
TTGGAAAGACCCTGGTGGAATGTTATTGAATTGTTTGGTAGAGGAAGAAGCCAAAAGAGTTGTGGAAGACTTTCATAGAGGGGACTGTGGAGGTCATCTGTTTTGGAAAACCACAGCAAACAAGATTCTAAGGGCAAGATATTACTGGCCTTCATTATTTTCAGATGTATATAAGGCTGTTAAAAATTGTCACGAATGCCAAATTTTTGAAGGGAAGCAGAAACTACAGCCTTTGCCTCTCAAACCAATTGAAGTTAGTGCACCTTTTCAGTAGTGGGGATTGGATTTCATAGGGGAAAGCGATGCCCTGCATCATCAGGATAGCATAGATGGATATTGACTGCCATAGACAACTTCACAAAATGGATTGAAGCGATTCCTACTCGACAAGCTACAGATGCGGTAATTATCTCTTTTCTTGAAACCAATATTTTGTCACGTTTTGGATGTCCAAGTAAGTTAATCACAGATAATGCAGCGGCATTCAAGTCAAAAAGAATGGTTGAGTTTTGCTATAAGTACAATATCAGTTTGGGACATTCAACCGCATATCATCCTCAAGGAAATGGATTAGCGGAGTCATCTAATAAATCTTTGGTTAATATCATTAAGAAATTGCTGGAAATCAATAAAAAGGGTTGGCACAAGAAATTAGTAAATGCACTATGGGCTGATAGGGTGAGTCAGAAAAAGTCTATTGGCATGTCTCCTTTCGAGTTGGTGTACGGAATAGACACGGTTTTTCCTACTTCGCTCGCTGTCCCGGTAGTCAAATTGCTTCAAGAAGCTGGTAGTGAGGAAGATCCTATGCAGAGAAGGATTAATCAGATGATTCATTTACAGCAGACACGGGAGGAGGTATTTCGAAACACTTGCAAGTTGCAGGAGCACATCAAAAAGATTTATGACCGGAAAGCAAAAGCGGACACATTTCAGCTAGATGAGGTAGTTTTGAGGTGGGATGCTCGACATGAAGACAAAGGAAAGCATGGAAAATTTGAAAATTTATGGAAGGATCCTTACAAGATTGCAACGTATCGTGGCCAAAATGCTTTCCTTCTCAAAGAAATGAATGGAGATGAATGTCCTGGAGGGCCGATCAATGGTCGGTTACTAAAGAGATACTACTTCTGAGTATTTTCTGCTCATTTCATCATCATTGTACATATCGTTTTACTTCTGTTTTATTGCACATGTATACTAACTTCTCATCTTCAGTCTGGGGCCCGCAGTGAAGGCTATAATTCTGAAGATGGAGGTTAGTTAGTTTGAGGTTTTTCAAGTCAATCGTATCAGTTCTTTTAGTTTGAAAATCGAGTCAGTTTTGGTCAAAGTTCTCTCCAATTTTAGTCACATTGTCAAAGTTTTGTGTTGAAATAATGACTCCATAGCCCAATGGATGAAGGCACTGTCTAGCTCTTACAGAGATCTGCGGTTCTTAGCATCTCCAAGGAGCTACTATCCCCATTGGAGCTAATGTTAGAGTCGGTCTAGTTATCCCTCCGTCAGAGATCAAAGCTCTTTTTGCATTTCATGTTTAGGCGTCCCATCAGTTTCAATCAGTTGCATTTCGTTAGGCATGCCATAACTCTGACAGAATGGTTTGTGTCACTCATTCCCCTCGTGCTTATCACTGCTGGTTCAGGTCTATTCATAAAAAAAAGTCTTCAAAGGCCGTTTACAGTCATGTTTTAAATTTTTAGGTCTTAGGTCTAGGGTTGAGTCAATTTTGTTTTGAAAAGTCTTAGAAGACCAGCAGGCCAGCGGGATGTCTTTGATAGATCGTCACTTCAATAATTTTCATCATTTTACAGATAAATTAGGACTTCTCTTCAAAACTCTGTTTTGAAGATAAGTCGTCATCTCATTTTTGTAAAAATTTGCAAAATTTCAGTTCCTGAAGTTGTCCAAGCGTAACCTTGGTCTCCTTTGCCAGAGCATATCACAGCTATCCCTGCAAAAAATCAACAAAAACATTAGTCCATACCTCAGAAAATTATAAAAAATAAAAAAAAATAGTGTTCTATTTAAAGACCAAAAGTGAAAAGTGCCAAACCTTACAAAGTGGGTTTTTGAATCAATTAAATTCAAATAAGATATTTTGTTTGCTTATAAATAGGGACAACAAGTTCATTTGCACCCAAAATCCCCAAAGCAACATCATGCCTAAGTATTTGAAAGCCAAAGTCGCGAATTGCATGCTGGTGGACAGTGTTGGAGGGTGCGCTACGCATTGAAACTGTGCGCTACGCACCGAGCAGTGCGCTATGCATTGGGCGAGCGCGGCCTTTGTAAAAATACATAGGCGCTACGCATCAGGCCGTGCGCTACGCACTCAATCCAACACCATATTTATGCACCCAGATCGTGTCTAATCACCTCCAAAGCTGCAAGTAGGTGTTCTTTGACTGATTCAATCAATTTGATATTGTTTAGTGTGTTTGAAGAGAGGAGGTAATGTGTTGGGTGTAAGAAATCAGATGAAACCCTAGGCCCCTATCAAAATCTTTTTTAAAGGGTATTAAACGACATATGGGTAATTGGTGAAGATTTTTCTGCCTTTCCTTGGCGAAATATAGCTCCATGCCCATTTGAAAGCTTCGAGCCAACAACACTTCATACCCTTGTCCATTTGTCAAACTGTCTTTGTGACTGTTTTATGCCCAAATACACCAAACAGAATGTCCATTATGGCATAACTCTTATGATGTTTCGGTTGGCTTTTTGAGTATGTATTGAAATTGGGATTTCACCACACCTACAACATACATATTGCAGACCTCCTATTGTAGTTATTGTGTTTTCAAAGCCATGTTAGATACAGAGTCAGTGTATGAGCAGGAAAATGACAGTGATTCCACAACAGAGGGGAATGTGCCACAAAGGCCTCGCAGAGGTGGAAAAGGTGGTAAACATCTTAGAGAAGAGCCCACTTCTATCGTACAATTGCAGGCTTGCCCACTTGCCATGGATTGTTTTCGCCATCAGTCATGCTATCATTTTTGTGAGTTAATTTCACAACTTCAGCATCATCGTGAATTAGCTCGCTTGTTTGTTCTCCATTTACATGATGGCCATGTAAACCTCGCTGGAGTTAATTTCATTTTGTCACCAGAAACTATTGCAGAGGCCACTGGGATACCAAATATCGGGGAGCAATGGAATAAGCGTCAGCAGCTAGAGAAATCATATTATGAGCCATATATTAAACCAGGGTATATGAGGCACTTGAGCAGAGTTTTTCCTTTCCACTACCTGAATGATCGGTTTGCACCTTTGATGAAACTCATCATTCGGTATTTCAGTTGTGAGGGAAGATTCTCGCGTCTTTACAAGGGTGTGTCTGATGAATATTCCATACTTTATGTTTCGCAACATAGAGAGGATGGTGCCTTTAGTACAAAGGAAGAGCCCAGCACATCAGCATAGGAGCATATATCATTATGCATTGATCAAGATCGTGGTGATTCATCAGTTGGCACATCAGGGCATTACCTAGGAGGATTTTATTTCTCATGACTTCTTCACAGCGCCTCAGCCACCTCCCGAGATAGTTAATGATGAGGGAGTGCCTTCACAGCAGTTTGAAATTCCTGAGACGAGCATGTCAATTCTCCAGTGTATATGACATATCAGCGAGGCCAGAGGGCCTCATTTGCATCTGCACGACGAGTACTATCTCCACCCAGGGTGGAAGGGGTCTTGTTGACTTCATCAGCACAGCGAGTATTATCTCCACATCATGTGGAAGGGGTCTCGCCTTCTTCTTCAGCACATGTACAGATCCAGGACAGGGGCAAGAGGCCCATGTTTGATGAGGGTCCTTCAGGAGGCAAGGACACGAATATCATTGATGTTGATGCTAGCTCTCCTAGATCGGAGCTAAAGGAGATCATCCGAGAGCAAAGGGCTGAGAATGAGTCGCTGCAAAAGAAATTGCAGATGGCTAAGTGGGTGATCAACTACTTGGAGTAGTGCAACAAACAGTTGGAAGATGAGCATACACTTTATGAGCTGCGGAAAATCCGGGAAGACCGAGAATTGGCCCGAAAGGGACCCGGTGATTTGACACCTATTGATCGAGAATAAATGCTCATCTGGGTGAACACTCATTTGGAGAAGTTGTTAGTGAAGGAAAACAGAGACAAGGACATGCTTCGTCATATGAAAACTCACTATTGGGCTCGCATGCATGTTTGCAAAGCGAAAATGAAGATCCTTAAGAGGCGTTTGAGCAAAGCGCTAAAACAACGGAAAAGGCCTGATCCACTCCAAATTTTGGCCGAGGCTTCATTGGCAGGGCACAACACATGATAGAGGGTCTTCACTCCAAATTTGGGCAAATTCGAAGAAAATTTTGTCATTTTGAAGTTTTTGGCTTGTAAAACAGGTTTTTTGGCTCAACGCGTAGCGCGCTACCCATAAGATTGGGAGGTCCAAATCACAAATGGCTTGTAGTTTGGGATTTTTCATGATGAATTATACATTCTCAGCTATTTCCAAAGCATTTCATCAAGTTCTGGGTGACCAAAAGGCTCAAAAACATCATGAAAATCACCTTTCTGCCACCTTTTCCAACAGCAGGAAGTACCTCTGGGAGAATACAGTTTTAAGGGGGCAAAAGAGCTTCAAATTGCAAAATTCCACTTGGGTTGGAAAGTAGACATCCAGGGCTTTCCAACGAGCTATCATGAGCTCAATTTGGATGTCGGGAAGTGCCCCAAAAATAGGCTGAAATATGCGCTACGCATAGGGATCACGGGCGCTATGCATACAGTTTTTGGTCCAGTTTTCGTTCTTCAACTCAGGAAATGAAGCCAGTTTGACCAGTTTTGACTTGTGACGTAATTTTCCATTCCCCTTGATGTAATTAATGAAACCTTATTTTATTTTAAACTCACTTTTACCTATTCTAGATGATTCATTCACAAAATAGCAAAAATTTAATGAATGGATGGGTTTCCTAGCTTATAGAGGCAAGTTGTTTTGATTGCCTAGATTGTAGTGCTTTGTTTAGAATTGGTTGAAACAGCTCCTAGGATGATGAGCTAGACCCCTAGAGGCAAGGGAATGTGTTGCTGCCTATATTATTATTTTTCTAGTCAATTTCAGGGTTGGACTCTTGGGAATAGCTTGACACCTATGTAAACATTTTTATCCTGAATTTTGGCAAAAGGAAGTCAGGGTTTTGGTAGAACATTTGGGATTCAGTGGCTTTATGTGTTGTGTGTGCTTCTTTTAGTATTTGTAAGCTGTTTATGTGCAGCACTTTCCTTCATAATCTTTTTCATTGAACAAATGAAGTGTTAGGTAGAATCCATAATTTGCTATGCTCTGCCTTTAAGTTTGTTTAATTTTCCATGTTTTCATCTGTTTAGGGAGAATCCTTGAAAGTTTCTTGCTCTCCTTCACCTCTCACCAGTCAGATATATTCATTCAATCACTTTAAAGGCATCAAAACAATCGCCTATCTTGCCCTAAGTAGACCTCTGCAAAAACTATGCCTCATCCCCGCACCCAAAATTGCCTTTCCCTTGAATTCAACAAAACCTCAAAAAATCAATTTCAAAGTCCTTGTACTTCATACCTAGCCTAAAATTAGTCATCAATTTAGTCATCTCGAGCCTCATTGATTACCTTTTGCCGAGATTGACTCAGAGAGAGCCCTCTTCTGTCCTCGTAGGGCTAGCTACGAGGCTGAGCGTGGTTTGATGTACCCTTGAGTTTTACCTTATTTCAGCCTAAGGTAGATTTGAGTGCTAACAGTGGTGAAGCAACATGTGGAACATCTTGCAATGGAAAATCAACAGTTGTCATCACAAATATTCAATATCGTCGAATGACAATCATCCATGCAGGAAGAACTGGGGCCAATGGAGGACACCATAATGTGATTATACGATCAAATTATTCTTCGACAACTAGCGGTGTCTCATCTTATTGTCATACAGAAGAGGTCATAGGAAGTGGTGAAACTCCTAAAAGTAGAAAATAGAGAAGTCAATCATCTTCAGGAGTGGGTTGTCAAGTATCTAGATGCCCCACAACATTTAGAGAAGAAATATATAATTTCCTCAGAGATGGATAGAGTTTATATGAGTTTCCACCAACAAAACTATATGTGTCTTGGCGAACAGTCGATTAGTACCATTGTTGCATATAATCGACCGCATAATGGTTTTGAGTCTCTTACACAAAAGCATGTGATGCCTTCGATATGTACACTTGAAGAAATAAGAGGCAAGGAGCTCATATTCCCGAAGATCAAACAATACATCAAAAAGATCAAGAAAGCAATAGAATAGGAAGGCTTGGAGGTAACCAAAGACATTATTCTGTAATACACCATTTCACTAGTCAAATCTCACATGAAACTTTCATGGCTATGGAATAATGTACACAACCTCCAATAACATATTGATGGAGGCACTAGAGGTAAAGATGTGTTACATTGGAGACTTGACAGTTCGGGTCAAATATATCTCAACAAAGTTCAGAGCATGGCACACTTACATTAAAAATGAGCTCCATGTCGAAGAAAATGACTTATCAATTTGATGATTCTTTGTCCCATTATCAATTTTGTCTTATATATTCATTGTCTCATTTGTAATTTGTCTTATGTAATGAATTCCAAGGGACACATGTGGAATGTAAATAGCCACACATTGGAATGTAATGATTCATATGTAGAATATGAACAATCACAAAAGTCAAAGAGTCATGAGGAAGCTCAAGGATCATTGTTACTTGCTATAAATAGCTCCTCATAACTCAAGCAAAGAGCTTTTTGGAGGGCTTGGATTTTAGAGGTCTGAACAAAGTTGTGGTTTCATGTTCCACTATTAGATATAGTGTTCCATCTATGTATCAGTATACTTGGGATCTTGCACTTTTAATCAGACTCTCAGTGAGCCAACACTTCTTCATACATGTATCATAGATATAGTTGGACTATTTTGGTTATGTTTATGATATATGTTTCTTTAATTACATACTAATTTAATGAACTAATTCTTTGCTTAGCTATGGTTATTATTGAATGACTGGAGTTATGATTTAACGATTGTTGTTTATTATGTGGACTAATCTATAGGTATTCAAAAATCCTTTCTCTATCTTCCCGAGTCCCCTTTTAGGATAGTACTATTACTTTTCTAACCAATGGCTCACTTCCCTCACCAACCATGGAACTCTACCTCACACACCTTACATTGGGTGTCTCACAAAGCTCACATTCTTGCTGCCCCAAAGAGGCATTCTTTTCTCTTGTATTTGATCATAACCAAGGCATATATTTAAAAACATTTTCCAAACGGCAGTTGGACTGTATTACTGGATGGCACTCCTACACCAAACAATGTGAGGTCTAATTGGTAATTCACATAATAGATATCCCCTTACAATGTTGGTGGCATCCAACACCGTCAAGATATTTGGTACTAGAAGCAGGTCTAGATGAAAAGTCGAGCCTATGAATTTTGTTTGAATCTCTTACCTTTAATGGATTCATCCCAGATCATAATCCCAAGGTGTTTTTCTGAAGCTTTAGATCTTTCAATCCCCACAAAATTTTTACATAACTTGTCACATCTTAAATTTGATGGAAAGGGTACGGTAACCATCCTTGATTAAGTAGTTGAGCTTGTTCAATTTTTTTTTTCAAGTGGTGTTTATTCCGAAGAAACCCGCATGCAGTTGTTTACCCTTACATTGGATGGTCGTGCGAAGCAATGGTGTTATTCTCTACCCACTACTTATATTTCATCTTTCAAGCCATTGGTTAATGAACTTTGTCACATTTTTGCAAATATGAATATCAAGATGTTCTCAATGAAATCGATCAATGTAGAATGGAATTGAATGAATCTCTTAAACATTTTGCTAATCGATTCCTTCATATTTGTTATGAATTTCCAGATGAGGATGTGGACTAGCAATTATTGGATGAGAATTTTTGTTTCTTAGTCTAGATGTCAATGAAATATTTTGAATATAATTCATTATATCCTCCCGATTTGAAATAATTTCAGCATCCCCAAGAAGAACATGACCTGCCTTTTGTTCCATGCTCTCCTCCTTTTGATGTTTCATGTTTTGAACCTCAATCGATCATTAAATTAGAAGATCAGTTATCTCATGAAGAATTGGTTTTTCTCTCACATATTTCCCTTGATGATGATTCACTTGACCTTATCAACCAACCGTCTTCTAATCTTGATATTTCACAAGTTGATCGTTCACCTGTTGATAAAATCCAACCCTTGGATAATCATGATAATAATGATTTCCATTTATTTGAATTGTATGGTAATGGTTGTTCAAGCAATATCGATGAATATTTAATCTTACATGAAGATTTGGATTTGCAGCAATTTCAAATGGTGTCTAATGTGAATATTGAATATTTTATTTCAGGTATACCTCCTTTTGATCAAGAAGATGATATGTTTATCATTGAATACTTTTGCAGTAATCTTGAAAATCTGTCCTCTTTTGAATCTCATGATTTAAATAATGAATCTTATTTTGATAGGAAACTAACCGTGTTAATTCACATGGGTAGGAAACTTCATCCTACGTTGATGGTTATGGAAGGTTCCTGTCACCATGGTGTCATTTGTGATTTCAATCATTTTATGGTTCTAATTTTATCACTCTTGTCATCAGATGGGATGTTGACTCTTTCCTCAGGTATGCTTATTTTCTTCATGTAAAATTATTCAACCCCCAGGGGAGGAAATTCAATTTTATTATTGAACTTCCACTACTACATCCCATCCCAAGAAAATCTCGAATCTGTAATGTAGAAACAAGGAAGAATTTTAATGAATATTTTACATCATCCATCAAAAAATCTGTAACGCAGGACAACATGGATCATGGTCAACCTAATAACATTACTTATGACATGGATTTTTCTTTGTTCATTCTTTCTTGTCTATATTTCCCTAAAGATTATTTCCATGATTCTATTGTAGACTCATTAGAATATTATTGTCAGTCTAGACCCATGTCTCGCATCCTACACTAAAATACACTTCAGAAAGTCTTATATAGTCATGGAATTGGTAGTTTATGTTGTTTTGGAGTGTTTCATTTGAAGGAGAAGTTGAGTGTAATACATTTTTGTGGTTGCAATTCCTGTTTCCATTTGTCAGTGCATATGTTTACATGGTTTCTTTTGTTCACTGCATTGCCACTCGTTTTGGTTTCACACGAGCACATATTTTGATCTAGAGGTTGGGAGAAGCTTTTATGGATGCATTGGAAATTTCACTTTACCTGACCCAACCTTGTCTTGTTTAGGTTAGTATAGGATAGGTTCATGTAGTTAGATGCACTACATTACTATTGTGTGTTTTCATCTTTTATGTTTAAATTTGATTCTATTGGTTTACTTTGTCTTTGAATAAAGTCAGTTTTGAGCTTTGAGTTGACATGGCTAGTATTTTATGAATGGTAAGTTGTAATGACACGCAACCCTTAGCTTATATTTTACCATCTTCCTTGATTTGGTTTATCACTTTCGAGTTGATGCTTTTTCAATGGAAAATACAATCATTCAGTCAGGAAGTTGTAACCAAACCATAAGGCCCACATCTATTTAGGATTCTCATTCCTGCACTCGGTCCTATTTATAAATATTTTTTTATTGCTAATTTTCCTTTGTAAAGTAAGATAAGGGGAAAAAATTTAGCGAACAAAGCATCAGAGGTATAAAACCTATCTCTAAAGGAGGAACCTCTTCTGCTATCAATAATTTGGGATCCCTCTTTTTCCTGTTGAAATAATAAGTGCCTATGCACAGTCCTATTGAAAAGGAAAGAAAGAAGAGAGAGGATTCCTATGGAGGGAGTGAAGCAAGCGACTTCATCGGGCTACTGTCCATGATTTCTGGAAGAAGCAACATTTGTGTTCCTAGAGTGACTCTGTAGGGGTATTGTCCAGGCCCACTAGCAGTGGAGTAATGAGAGAGATGTAAAACTCACACTCTGATTATTTTTATTTTGCCATGCTATATTACCCTTACATCGATGGAATAATGATATGGATTGTTATATGTTGTGTTACACTAAGTAATGGAATAGGGAAGACTATATCTTTAACTAGGTAAGAATGGAGAGCTAGGGTAACCCATTGATTGAATTAATACTTCTGTAACACCCTCCTCCCACATCTACCCCCGCAACTGGTCATCTAAGGTAAACATGTGACGAGTGGCCACTATGATATGATTTGACGTCCTAAGTTACATTAAAGAAGTGGAACCAATAAAAGCACACCGTACAGACATTCAACATCAGCATTAGGACCATCAGGAACCAACCCAACCTTTCTTCCAACTAGCCCCTGGGTCCCACTGACATTTTGGACCACTTGACCTCTAAACGCTCTCATGCCATGGGCATGCCAGCGTATGTGGACTAATTTTCTCAATTCTATGCCAATGTCCCTAGGATTTAAGCCACATTTTTAGGCCTAGAGCCCAGGTCACTACCCAGAATTGAATGACACCTTTAAAAAAGTAAGATAACATGGAAATAAAAATACTAATGCAATTACTTGAATAAGACCTTTATTGGACCCCTACTAGCCATGAAAGGAACATCATCAAACATATCACAAATATGTAATCTACATGTGTAAATAAAATATGAACCACCAATAATCATTGCTCCCTTGCATCATTAGCTACAATACCATCTATTAGGTCATAGATACATTGTTTATTCATTTACAAGTAAAAACATGATGAGAGCCATACATAGCTATTGTCATAAAACATCTACATAACAATCATAATAGCAATAAAAATACCAAGGAAATCACATCCATGTAATCCACATATAAACCAGTATAGTACTTATAGAAATACAAGGAGAATTAACCTCATATTGTTGATGCAAAATCCAAAAATGGGATGGGACTTCCATGTTCCACCCGACCATAGAATGGTTGAGCCATATATCTCTTTAGCTATTCACCCTCGTGCCATATTCCAACCATGAATGTGGGATCTCATAGAACACATCAATCCAAAACCATCGAGGGCTTCCAGAGGTCAACCACCTCAACCCATCAAACAATGATTCCACCTCATGGATGGATATCACAAAACCATCATCAGATTGGTCTGTACCCAATCTTTCTAGGGCTTCAGAGCATTTTTTCCAACGAAGGCTCCAGGACTAGTAACTCAACCCACAATCGTTGTCAGGATATAGAGAATTCGTCCAACCAAGGCTCCAGGACTAGTAACTCAACACACAAAAGGATCCAAAGCATTTTTCCAACCAAGGCTCTAGGACTAATAACTCAACCCAAGCTATTACAGGGCTCTAGGGCATTTTTCCAACCAAGGCTCCATGAACTAGTAACTCAACCCAAGCTAAGGAAGCATGAGAAGCAACCAGAACAAAACAAGGAAATAAACCCACAATCTCCTTGGCTATCCAGGAAATGGCAAGGCTAGACAAATCCACTGTCAATTTAGGAAATTCTCCATACCAATGAAAAATCATAACCAAGAAACCACATGCATGTTCCATGCATGCCAAAACTAGTGAGGAAAACATACATGCAACTCGATACCTGAAAGAAAAATTCATTGTAGCTTCTGATCCCAATATCCTCTTGCACTTTCCTACTCCGAAACTCCAAGTATGCCACACTCTCCAAGAGTGCTCTAAGAAAATTTGCAGTTTCCAAGAATGCGAGAGAGAGAGCTCTAAAACTGAACTAACAAAGCTTACACTGACCAAGCCTACACATTGATCCTCAAAAGCCATTTTATTAATGAGGCCTATATTTTCTTCAATTGCCATTATTTTCCTTCAATTTCCTCCTCACATGCAACCTATGGCCTTTCACCTTCCTTTTCTCCTATTTTCCATTATTTTCATAAATAAATGTGCAAAATATGCTCTTTTTCCTTTCCAAAGCCTTTTCCATTGCCTTTGCCAATTTCATTAGCCATAATAACTTAAATGAACACACACTAGGATGTTCTACCCACCATTCAACTTGGAATACATGTCCCACGATTGTGGTCTTATATATTTTTACATGGATTTTTAACCAGTGTTGTTACAGAACCCTCCCCCTTAGGGGAACACTATCCTCGACGTTCAATGACACCTATAACCAATAAGATTGCTGAAAACAAAATATACTTCCCATGGAGCTTTATAACATAGCTAGTTGTAGTATTTATAATCACCGTATGCTAAAACATGCCAAACATACCATTTACTAGAGCTTTATAACACAAATCATTATGATATTTACAATCCACATATACTTATACATAATTTCTTCAACCAACAAATAACTATATTGTCTATGGAGCTTTATAAACTAGCTCAATACAATATTTACAATAATATACAAATATATACATTTTCTCGACCCACAATTAAAAGGATATGATCCGTCAATCAACAAGGGAATATAAAGGCTCACAACTCCACCCTCAAAGGTTGTACCAAGATTCACCTCCTTCCTAGGAAGTCCAAAATCCACTATCATAGTCAAAGTTGCATCCAATGTCTAGTGCTACAATCCTGCATCACTTGTCCTCTCAGTGAATAGTGACCGACTCATTGTTCTAGGGCGCACTCCCAATGTGCATTTGATTCCATCTGGCAATGCTAATGACCAAAACCAATATATCCCCGACCTTCCCTTCTCTGCTACATAGTCCCTCAGGTAATCCGGTTACCCCCTTCCATGCAATCACATGCCTTCCAAGTTTTGTTGGCACCCCCATCCTGAGCAGTACATCCCTTGGCAAGGTTTCCTCGCATTGGAAGATAAAACAAATAAGGCATATCCCTGCCTTAAAACAATCATATCGGTCATAACATGCTCATGGAAATAAATGGACACTATTTGGTACCAGTGTCCTATAATGGCCCTTCTCCTGAATACTTTACCAACATACTGCTGCATTTTCCAATTCCTTTTGCTATTTCCAATTCTTAGAGTTAATTTCAACCACCCAACCAGGCATTTCATGATTTCCTATACCAAGCACATAATTTCCATTAGATTTAAAATAAATTGAAATAACTTCAAATAATACCTCATTGGTGGCTCATCAACAAGGTACACTTGCAATTATTGCTGGTTCTTGTCACGACAAGTCAAACTAGCATCTTTGACCAAATCAACATCTATAAAAATATCACATCAGGTTAGCTCAAAACACAACCATCATAGATCAAAATCATGAATCAAATGAAATCATCATAAACTAGAATCATATATCACATGTAATCATTATAGACCATAATCATAAATCACATGCATAATAAAATTGAAATATTCTACACACACTGGATCTATTGCCACACCCGAAAAACACCTAGTGCCTTCTCCTCAACCATGTGCACATACACATAATGTCCATCACACACATACAACCATACACGACATATCACACCATGAAATACATGCAACTACACTTGACACACAACACATACACCTACACACAATGTACAATACATCACAATACATGCACTACACCTCGTGCACACCACCACACAATACATGTACCTACACCTAGTGTACAACACAACACAATACATCTATACCCGATGTACAACACCACACAACACACACACGTACACATATGACAACATAATGAATACACATGTCACGATACCATGACTACCTAATGCACATACATAGTACTGCATGCCCACAACACAGCATGTATGACATCCACACAATACCACATGTACACCAGTACCATATATAGAACATGTACATAGTACCACATGTACACCACACCACTTGTACAACATGTACACAACACCACATGCACAACATGTACACGACACCACGTGTACACAGTGCCACGTACACGACATCTACACAACATCACTTGCACACAACGCCACTTGTACAACATGTACACAACACCATATATAAAACATGCACACAACACCACATGTACATAGCACTACATATCCAACATGTATATAGCATCATCTGTACACATCATTGCATATCCAACATGCGCACAAAATCATATGCACACAATGTCACATATTCATCATGTGCACAGTACAATATGTACACAACACCACACATCCAATATGTACATAACACCATCTATATCCAACACTACAAATGAAATATTCACACAACACTATATGTACCACCCTATACATAACATTGCATAAACGTGTACACAAACTATATATACACAACATCATATGCGTACAACTTCAAAGATGCAACATGTACAACAATTCAAGATAGTAGTACCACACATCCAAAACCACACTGTCTCTACCAAGAAACCATGCTTCTAGTGTCTCTCCGCCATCCATGCTTATCCTAGCATGTCACAAAGCACATTGTTTTCATTTCGTTGATGTATTCTTCAGTGTTACCTGTCATAAAATGAACATAGGCATAATAGAAGCATACAAAATCAATTGATATCCACATGGTACCGACCTCATATATTTTTAATGAGTACTCTTCCCACTTAATTACCATAAGACCGAGAACCTCGTCATTCCATTCACCTGATAACCCCGTTAGACAGTGACAAAGATACATACATACGTAGATATGTATAAATAAACATTAGTATAAAATAATCATGATCTTTTCAGACAATGGTATGCATACATACACATATAGACATATAAACATCAACATAAAACAATAATGATCTAGTCAAACAATGACATAAATACATACATATGTACATATAAACATTAGAATAAAACAATCATGATCCATGATGACCCTGTCATACATGACATACATACATACATACATGTATGCCTATAAACATTAGCATAAAGCAATCATGATCACAACATAACTACTAGATCTCAAGGTTAAGGTTAATAGAACTTCCTGTATTCATGCAATACATGCGCAACATCGAGAATAACAGTTCCCAACATTGCCAAGGCATTTGATGCCTCAAAATCATTCACATTACCTTTCTTGATTTTCTTTCTCATGACTATCTTGCCATCGTCCATTTACACCAATGGACCCAACCAGTCCAACTATCATACTCTTGCTTTCGGCTGCCCTTATACATGCACCGACTTCATCTGAGTCTTACATTACCTGTTGGATTTGATTTACCTCTCCTTGAGCTCCATTAACTTTCATCTTTCCCAACCAATTCCCAAGACTCAAAACATAAAAGTAAATACCAAGAATAAAGCAAGAGAAAACAATGGAAACCAATAACAATACAACACCACAAACAAAGTGGCATGGCCATGCACAAGATGCAAACAAAATCACAATCAAGTTAAACAAATCACTAAGGACCAAAAGCACAAGACTAACAACATACACCATGATTCAATCCCCATGGTCCCCAATGCTTCCAAGGGAAAATTCAACCTGAGCCTTCTTCAATATTTCATGGTAGTCTCTTTTCTATGCAATCCCCTGCATCATACTTCCATCAACATATAATTTTCAATGCATAAATAAACATAACAATACATTGGTTACCTTACTTGTTTCTTGCAACTGAGCACATCCACGCCATCTCTCAAGGGATTCCAATTCCCTTGACAGATCCACCTATAACTAGAGACTAGCTAATATACATGTCAAGTAGATGTCCATGAATATAGCACATATCCACATAATTTCAGATAAAATCAAGGTTTAGAAGACTTCATGTATGAAAAACACTCATTCATTTGGATTTAGGGTTTCCAAACATAGCCAAAGGAATTCTTGCCCAATTCCTTTCTTTGACCTTTTCCTTGATGCAATTGAGTGTTACTATGCACTATCACATCACCTAAATAGTAGTCATATAAACCATTCAACTATTACCTTGTCATGCTAATACCAAGTATGTTTCCTACAACTCTTCACACATGTCAACCACACATTCCAAATATCAAGACAATCATATCAATTTGAAATCAACCTTTACCAACACTAACAATCATGTCATAATCCATAGTCAACTCATTAGACATAATGCTACAACTATCACCTACTACACTCAAGTACATATCAACTATATCAACACATATGTATTATTACAATCATCTTAAAACAATATTGTTGGAACACATACTCATATTACGCAATTCATCAAACATTCAACCAACTTGTAAACATACCATGTTAAATAAATCAACTAGACAACATAATAGACACCAAACACTCAAACACCAAATATACGTCATAATCAAACAACCAAGCACAAGGTAAATGACACAAACAAGTTCATACCTTAATGTATCTCAGGGGAGGCTATCTTATCTGCACAATCAATCTAGTTAGCATGATATAACTTCACAAACCATTAGCTCCAACACAAATAAGATCATGATATCCTGTTGTAGAAACTGCAACACCCTATTTTGGCCTGCATCCAATTTCAGAGCCTTCATTGGTTTTTCCTTGATGTTTGCAAACACTCCAGCTCATCCCATGAGCTCGTGTCAAGTCTTTGCACCCTCCTCACTTGACCATTCACTGGACAAATTTTAGTATGTTGGTCACAATGTCATGCTTGCAGTCATGTTCTGGCTATGTTCAAGGTCCGCCTTCATGTGTACAAGTTGTATTCGCTATGTAAGCATTTGTCGCACTCACACATGAAGTTGTCTGCAATGTTGTACAAGTGTCATCATGGTTATTCAATGATCTATCTCAAGTGTTGTGCTTGTCGCTCGCAAACGTTGGTCAGTCACACTGAGTGTATGTTGTCTTGTTGGTTCGAGGTGTCTTGTCATGTTGGGTGTGCATTTGCATGGTCATGCATGCACGAGTCCACTCATTCACACACTTAGTCATTTTGTAAATGATCTGTTGACTAGACCACCCTTCACCCGCTAGACCTCTGCTGAGCTGCACTTTGCAACCTTAGCCCTTAGTGACCATGTAATGCTACCCATAATTGTGCAGAGCTTGAGGTTGCCTCCTAGGAAGTCTACACTGTGTAATCCTGGAATCGATCGACTGACTGTCACCCAGAACAACACAGAAGTTACCCAAGAAGCCATCTCAATTTGTACTGCCCACAAGCAAATCTATGAAGCATCCTACTAGTCAACAAGAGTGTTTAACTGAGTAGTGACCCCGAGCTTCACTCCTCCAAAAAATTTCACAAAAGCTGTTAGCATGCCCTTCTCCACTAACTGAAGAATTTGCGTAGACATGAAGGACATGCACCTAGTTCCTGCCACTGCACTATTCCCAAAATTTGCGTAGTTCTGTCAGCTGGCCTACTGCTCCTCCTAAAAATTGCACATTTTTCTTGGATTGTCCTCTAGTTTCCCAACACTTTTCTCAGCCCAGAAACTGCACAGAAATGTCCTGTAGGCTAACCTCCTAGTTATGTGCAGTTTTGGCCAACAAGCTCCCGAAGCTCGCTGTCAGCTTGCCCGGAGAATCTGCACATTTTTCACTGCCAGTGTCCTCCCTACTGCCCGCACTGCCTCCTTGAAAATATTGTGTAGTTATTCCTCCCAGCTGAGCCAGATCTCGCAAAAGGTCACTGTTGTTTTAGACTTCCCATCCCAGCCTCCCAGTCACCTCTGCACAATTTTCCTTGATAATGCCCCAGAGCCCACATCCTGACCTGAAATGTGCTTTATGTAGTTTCAGAGACTTATCCTCTCTCTTGATCACCTGCACTCGAAAATGAAAGATGATGCATCATGATAGACTAGGCGCTTTCTATATTTGATGTCATCTCATCATGAGTGATTGCAGATACAGGTACATGGATGAGACATGGCACAATGATGAACGAGATGAATAACGAGCACATTCTAGGAGACTTGTTCATGAATGGATGAACACATGAAGCATGCCAAGTATTAGCGAAGGGGATACATGCACGCGCAACATCGAGCGAACACCAAGACCATCGAAGGCTCCACACACCTTTCCATGCAAAGGTGAAGCTATGATACATCAAGAGCACACTCATCGGTCAACAACACTGTAACTTGACATGGACATCACCATCATCATGGATAGACCAACACTATCGTTTCGAATCATGTCATGAGTCATCTTGGTCGCATCACTATTGTGGGCCATACTGTTGTAATCAATGTAATGTAACGTGGAAGTCCAAGAAACACATACGTAAAGTTGAAGAGTCATGTAAGTCAACTAGTCATGAGGGAAGTCAAACAGTCATAAGGGTCGGTTTCAGCCTTGGCTATATATACCCCTCATTTGTACATGCAAAGGAATTTTCACCTTGGTTCCTCCCTCATAGCCTTGAGATTCTGTAGTCTCCTCCCACATTGTTAGCCGTTGGAGGCTCTACTCATACTATTTAACAGGCAAAGATGGATCTGATTTTTCAACTTGTCCTGACGATGGACCACACTCGTTGGTTCGAAACGCGTCGACAAATGATATATCTTGTGATTTACGCCAAAAAATTTCTCTTAAACTTGATATGGATCATAGAAACCTGAATTCAACAGTATGTAGTCTTTTATTCGAGGAGCGAGCAATGGATCTAATGCGTTGCTATCTGGGTTAGTGATGTGATGGTATACAGATGTGTCTTGGAACTTTCGCTTAATTCAAAAGCTTGTTAACAGGCCAACAAGTTTTCACATATGTATTTATTTGTTTGTAAGACTATTCTTTCGACGCTTTTAATGCATGTTGCTTTAACTTGTGTTAAGACAGTTGAAATATTTTGGTTGTTTTAGCACATATGCTATTGGAAATGTGTTGTATTAGTTGTTAACAATATCTTGCCCGTGTGGACTATTCCTCTGGACACTCGACATACTCATTTTTGTAAACTAGTTTTAACAACTGTTGCACTCATGTGGACTTTTTCGCTGGGTGTTGTACATGCTATCTGCACACCTTATTTTTGTGACTGCTGCATCTGTGTGGACTACTTCACCGAAAGTTGCACATATCCTGTTGTGTTGTGTGTCTCCAACAAAGTTGGGAATATTCCCTTTCTACTTGTGACTCACTCTCACCCTCTCCCTCTGTAGTGAAAGAACCTTGACACAAGCGACACTAAGCACTCACTAGGCATGCGAACCTCATTGTTTGAAGAGAAAGTAAACCACTCTCATGTGATAACAAGCAAGAGCTAAGGCAAATCTTTATGATAATGGCAACCGGTCCATCACACCAGATAGAACTCCTACACCAAATGGTCTGAGATCTAGTTGGGACTTCATACCAGGGAGATCCCCTGAATGTTGGCGAGTCCAGCACCGTCAACATTTCTAGTGCTAGAAGGAGGGACGTAAGTTATTTATGGTTGAATCTCCTCTCACCCCCTATTGGCTTGTTGGGGCCTAACCTAGGTGCAGAGTTAATTAGCCAAACAAATCCCTGTACTACTGACCCTTTTGGCAATAATCCACGGAGTGCAGACGGAGATCTCACCCGAAGTAGTATGGGGGAGTGCTGGAATCAGGTTTCTGCACCCTTGAGATGTCTGAGGGTTTGATTTGGTCCAACTGTTATTCCCTTCGCGCCGGTTACCCACAAACTTCCCTGGCCTTCACACCCTGATATATTCGCCTTCGCGCATCCCTAACCAGGGGTTGTGGGGATTTCACGCTGCTAGAGTAGCGGTCTGCACTATTTCCCTAAGTCACACCTGAGATATTACTTGTCTTCTTACACATGTTAGTTATCTTCGTGTAAATGGATGCCTTATGTTATATTTATTTATACAACACATTCATATGAGTTCGCGCAACAAATAAACCGTAAACTTGCAATTCATACCCAATAATACATAAAATAGAAAAATATACACAAAATTATGATAAAACTTATCTTTATTAATGCTTCCAATGGTTACAGACTCAACATGCCCTGTACACTCAACTGCAGGGGTCCACGCACTCAGCTACGGACTACTAGGCCTCTGCGTACTCAGCTGTAGAGCCTTCTCCTACTCTATGACCCAAAGACACAACTTACACTTTGTCTCAATCAATTCCTTAGACTCATCTTTTCGCTCTTGATGTCTCCTCTTACACTTAGAGCCTCACTCTATTTATACAATCCCATGGTCCGCAGACCATGGGTAGATCTTTCAAACTGACATTACATTACAAAAATCAGGGTGGACAACCCTATGACTCTATTATGGCTTTGCGCTCCGCGCCTACAAATCACCAAGTCTTTACAATGGACTTAGTCAAAACTTGGGCTTTAAGCTCCCAAACATGCCTTGGGGGGGATTCCACACCCAACAGGCCCCCACGACAAACATCGTGACTCGCCCTTGATTCACTCTGTCGGTGCAGAGATCTTCGTGCGGAGACCCTCCAACTCTACTCGAGTAGCTGTAAGGTTAGCAACGCACTGAGCGACTACCTGCTGAATCTCCTGTACACGTCGTTCCGAGACCGCAGCGTTAGAACTGCTTCCCTGGGTTTGTTGTTGCGTCCACTGCATTTGCGCGAGCTTGACTTCAATTGTTGTTGTAATGAAAAAGGCCTTGTTGATCCAAGGCTAAACGCGCACCTTCAAAACTTCTTTCGGTGTTGTGCGGTGTCCACTTCCTCTTTTAGCGTTGTGGCCTGTTGCATTCGCGTGAGCCTCTGAGTGAGGGCCACCATCTGTGTGGTCCCTTTTACATTGTTGTACTGCTATTAGAGCTCACGCACCTCTGTCTCTAAGCACTGGATGTTAGAGTCCTCATGCAGATTAGCGAGGACCTCGAATTACTCCTCCAACATTCTGGTGTGGTCCCTTACTGCACTACTAATCTCTTCCATCCCTGATGTAATAGTGTTGGCGCATTGTTCTCATACCTCTAGAGGGGTAGACGGTTGCACCTTCAACTACAACTCTACTATTTGAAGGTTCAGCTCCAGCTAAACCTTGGTCATTCCTTCTCGCACCTCATGCACCCCTGCTGCTAATCTATGGATGCGCGCCTCTACTGGTGCATCTACTAGGATGGCCAACTTAGGGACCATCTGACAGGCTTCTTCCAGTACTTGTACCATCTTCCTGTTCTGCAACACAACCTCGTCGCACTACAAGCTCAACTGCTCCATGTTGATCTTTTGCTCGCTCAGCACTTGCAACACGTGGCTCTCCCTATCCCACAATTCTACAGTAATACCATCCTGCAAAACATAGAATGTCTCCCACAGGAGCACAACCATGTTGATCCCTATCCCTTTGAGTGCATTAACTGTAGGCCTGTCAGCCTCACTTGTTGTAACAAGTGCCACTTCTAGTAGCACTATTGTGTTGGTTGTCCAAGCGCGTAGAATTTGTTCGGTTGCAGCTATTCCTATTGCAAGGATGGTTGAAAGAATACCAACTTGAGGAGTGCACACTTGCAACTCCTGAATTTGTGCTCGGAGGGCCCCCAACATAATACGATTCTCCTCCACAAAGTTTTGGAGGGCCTCGGTGGTGATGTCACTCACCGTTTCACCTATGCCATGCAGATCACCCTTAGTAAGGGTGATTGGGTCGATTGACAGCTTGGATGCTTTCAGCTTTTTGCGCAACCCCATCCACTTGTTTGGGCACTTGCACTTCAATATTTTTGATGCTATTTGTGGGTCCACGCCGCCCTATTCTTCCTCTGTTTCCATTTCTTTCTCCTACTCTGGAAGAGGTGACTTCTGGCCCTCTCACACCTTTTTGTTTCCTTTTGTGTTGCTGCTACTGTGCCCTTTATCTGTTCTGCTACTACCTGTGCAGTGCCCCATGCCTCTTGCACTATTTTTTCCACTGCTTCTTGCTTTCTCTTTTCTGCCAACTGCACCATGCGTAGTTTGGCCTCCTCTTTCTTCTTCTGCATAGCAGACTTCTCCACCACAGTGATGTCTAGGGTGCGCCACTCTAGTGACCATGTCTCCAGCACATCAAAAATTACATCATCTGTGGCTATGAAGGGTAGCTAGCTCCATTTCTTGGCCAGGTCCTTCCGCGCTCTGACATATATGTTGTGGAAGTCTGCTTTAAATTCTGCAAAACTTTGCAGGTTGTTGTAGACAGTGGGTGATAACCGTGGCTTGCGGTTAATCCCCATTTTGATGTTCATATCCATGAAAACCCAGAATATATTATTGTCGAAGATCTGGTTCGCATCTTTCATGGCCCACAGTGAAGCGTACTTCACGGCCTCCTGTAGATCCCTGTCAATTGTTGGGAACTGGCTGTCCTCCAACAATTCCCCTGCCACTAGCACTATGGATAGCAGAAGCCATGCATAGTGGAATGTTTTTCCTTGTTCTTGGGCCTCGTGGCGATTTTCCAAGAATTCTTTGCATAATAATTTCAACTAGTTAAACTGGACCCCCTCCGCGCACTGTTGAGCAAGGGCAATCATCAACGCAGGCACCTCGTCCACACGGTACTTCTGCATGAGCATACCTTCCAGGATCTGGGTCACCATTTTAACTGCATTATTGTTGATGTTGGATATGGCATAGCCCCTTTTCTTCTTCTCCATCTTGTATTTCTTCTTCATGTCCTCCGCGATGGTGAAATCACTGCTCTTCCCCTCTGAGATGTCTGCAGGGTCCTCTCCTTTGCACGGGAGGTCGGGTAATGCGATGGATTAAGTGGTCTGTGATGGGGATGGGCTCCGCCATCCATAAACACCCACCATGCACTAGGAAAATAAACTGCCTGATGATGAATATCATTACTGGGGCACGATGGAAATGTGGCACCTCGAGTAGGTTTAATAACCCTGCCTTTTCCACTCCACGTAACCACTTTCGCGGCTCCAATTCTATAACCCCTACTACAGTTTTTTGCTTGGGCTTCATGAGTTGTGTGGTCTCTAGATGAGGGAATTTCTCGTGGTTAGTGAGATCCCAATCTTCCAATTTCAAGTTTGGCACCCGCCCCAGGTGCGTGCCCTCAAAGATGATGTCGTCCGGGAGGAGCAGAGTCTAGAGAGAGCTCTTGCTCTCGTCGAGGTCCTTGGGCACTTTTGCCTTCCCCTTTCGTAGAGGGATATACATGGGTAGCATGGTTGGAGGGTGCGCAGGCTCAGTTTCTTCCTCTATGCCCTTGTCCTCGTCTTTTTCAATTATGATGTCCTCCAAGTATTCCTCCTCCTCGTTGGTTTCCAATTTAACTGCTTCCCCTTTCTCGTCCATCATTAATCTGGTGCAAAGCGGGTATTGTGGGGACACACACATTGAAATCATTGGTTGTTTTTCCTTCTTCGGTCTTGGTGTGTGCGATGATTTAGGGATTTCTGCAATAATCTCGGCACCTTTAGGGGCATCTTCCACGGTCAGAGCCTGTGCGGCTTCTTCGGCGATCATCTCTGTAATTTCCCTAGCTTCCTCAAATGCTGCCATCTTACTCGTCCAGAAATCTCTCAATTGCTTAATTAAGGGCTCAATCAATGCTTTACACAGGGCAACTAGGTCTCGGCTCAGAATACGTGGGGCATACAACAAATCAATTCGCAAATGACCAAGTGTTGTTTGTTGGGCATCCCTTTGTAATTTATAGCATCTATTGAATTTGAATTCGACCGTTCCCCCCAAATCTGGTTCATTAATGCTCCCTTGGCAGCATATTTTACCAAATCTTGCTCATAAAGTGTGTCTTAAATGCCTGCCACCCACTCCATTTGGTCTCAAGTTGAGCATCACATTGTGAATAGTGACTCCAACGATCACTTTCCAGCCAACCCACGTGGCAGCGCAACCCCCCTTGCGCGGTCACTAACCTTGTGACACTTTAGTCCTGCGCGCAGCTCCAACATCGTGTAGCTCCTGGGCGTAGTAGCTTATAGTCCCACACCTCCTTTCAACTGCCTAGAGCACTAAGACTATACTTCCCATGGTTATTCAGGTGGCCGCATCACCTGTATAGGGTTTCGATTGGTCATCCATCACTTTTCCTAGAAAACATCCACCTTTTATTATTACTGGTTACGTCATGCACTTTTTCATTTGCACCGCGCCACCATGGTTGATCCATTTAGTAATATGCGGTCCAATCCAAGGCATCAAGATGATCGAATCTCGGCGGTAGTCCACAAATTTGTCAACGTGATTGTGCACACCTTGTTTTATCACGCTCGTCTTCTATCGAGAAAGTATTCCTTTATCTCGTCCTCAAGCTTCTTGACTTCCGCTTCCACCAAAGTGATTTTCTCCCTTAATCTCACCCTTTCTTTCATAAGTTATTGGAGCCTAAGATCATCCTGTCAGATTTCTTCCCCAGGTCCCAAGCGTTCTACTTCGTTTGGTTGTGCAATCCCTTCTTCCAAGGCTCCGCAAGCCGTCATATCTACCGGTGCTGCTATGTGCGGACTAGTCATTTTATACTGTATGGGGATTACAAAATTCACTCCATGCTCCAGCCTCAGAGGCGCTTGCTCTGTCAGTTTCTTGCACATTATCCTATAAGCCCACAAAACCGTTGGTACGCGTAGGTCCTAATCAGTCTGCTGCGCATTGTGTACCTTGTTCAACGCTTCACATACTTTGTTAAAGGCTTATGCATGGATAACCTTCTACAAAATTGTTCTTTCCATACTCCATTGTTCCAACTAGAGGGGTTGCTCGCACAATTGCCTCTCCCGCACATGCTTACTGATCGTGTCTCCTAACGCGAAGTCTGTGTGCCTCCGCGCAAGTTTTGTAACATATGTTTGTATCCATCTGGACAGGTGTGCGCGTGGATTGTTTCATCTGGAAATCTTGTTTGTTAATCACATTTGAGGCTTCCCAAACTATATGCGCATCATTCTTGTGCATTTGCGCCAATCCTCAAAGTTTCCTTGGTGCGTACCCCACCACCTTGCGAGCGTAGCGCGCAGTACCCATTTCAAAGCCTCAAAGTGTTGCTCTTCCAACACTTCTCTTTCGAATTTGTTCAGGAAGTTATCTACCTCGCTTAGCCCATCATACGTAGGTAGATCCCTTACCTCCATTGATACAAAGTGCAATGATCTCATCATCATGTTACAGTTCAATGTGGTTACCTCGTGTAGCCAGTTCTGCCATCGTTCTATCTCCTCGACAGAATTTGATGTATAGGAGCTTTTGTGCTCCCATGGGATTCGTCCATCCGCGGTTGGATTTACCCAACCTCGCTCTCACATGGTTATCTTGTAGATTTATTCCAAGTCGTTGTCGCTGTCATAGTCGCACACTGGTTTCATGTAGCATGATCCTTCTCCGGGGTCCAAAGATACAACTACAAATAGATACTTTTTCTCAAAAATAATCTTGCGCTTCTTCAGATTTATCACCCCATTCATGTCAGTGGCCCAATCGATTCCTAATAGTGCAGGGTAGGGATTGATGTCATCAAAAATCTCTATCACTTCAAAATATACCACCGCGCTTGCTGCTTCAATAGCTATGGTGATTCCTTACAATCTTCCCATAGGTAGGATCTTTTGTTGGTTCTCCATTCACAATCCTCCCCATGCACTCCCATGTCTACTTCGGCAGAATATTCACGTCCGATCCTAGGTCCAGAATCACTTGGTCATCTCATATTTTCCAATTTGTGCGGTCAATCTCATCTCCCTTTCTGTACTCGTCGCGTGCTTTTCGATCTTCCGGACTACACACGGTTCTCCCAGCACGGTCCCAATGCATCTATTTATAAGTTCTTGCAATCTATTTACAACCTTGCTATCACACAACAACTTCATACATGTTTCTAGGAACATCGTGAGCATCGATGGGTCCATTTCTGGCTTTGGTATGTCTTTGCTTCCTGAAATGGAGGCATCAACGAAGCTCTTCCTAGCTTCCATGAAGGTTTCCTTAGCGCGCTCCAAATCAAACTCAAGTTCTTTCGTCAGAGCCTTGCGAACCCAAGTACTATCTTCAGGCTACTTGCCTTTATCATCCCCTGTTGTAATTCCACTTGGAGCACAATGTTCACATTAGGGTCTCCCTCGTGTGGCTCAGATCTCATCATTTGCAGGTTCTAATTCAGGGGAGGTTGGAGCACTCCTTTATCACGCAACCTCGTTATTAGTGTGGGACTAACCTCCATCTCATGATCAAACAATGTAAAATACAAGCATGATGGACACATCAGATTCATACAATCGTGGGCATAATGTCCTGGCCCTCTGCAATTGTAACATATTAGCTATCCATGACCTCTTCAGGTCCTCCTCCACCTCGGCCTCGTCCGCACCCCTGAAATCTGGTTCAAGCCATCCCTGCGTTTTGGTCAAGGGGCCACATTTCAGCCTGAACTCTATAGGTGGGAGTCCTATCCATCACCAGTTCGTAACTCCTACAGGTGCACTGATCATGTCCCGCTGATCTACAGAAATTACAAAACAACTGCTACGAATTCGGTGTGTACTTCTGCAATAAATGGAAATTATCTGTAACATGCTTTCCTCCTATTTGACAAATCACGCACCATAATGTAGGCGCTATGCTAGGTTCTGCTTGTGCCTCCGGTCTCAATGGCATTGTCATCCTCCCACAAGGTAATCCACGAACAATTTGCAGTGATCCTTGTCATGTCCCTGACCCTTACATTTAACACACCATACTCCATCGCGCATCTCTGGACAAGTTGTCCTGTCTTGTTTCAAACTCTGCATCTCAAGGCACAAGTTTTTCAATTGCGCATGAATCTATTGAACTCCTAGGTTGGGATCCTGTAGCAGGGTCTCATGCAGTCTAATCGCAATCTCCAAGGCCTCAGCCTAAGTTGTTAGCCTATGTTGTGACAATGTGTTCCTTAAATGCAACATTAACAAACCATTCGCGGTGTTTTCCATTCGTCAAAGTCATGTTAGCTTCGCGAATTGTGCACTTCAGTCTCTAATCTAACTCCGAAGGAGTCTCGCCTGGTAGCATCGTGATCTCCTTGAACCCAATGATCGATTGCACCTCTGACTTCGGCCTGCTAAATTCTCTGTTCAACGCAGTTTGGATATCCGCGATCCCTACATTCGAATTGTCATTGGAATACTTAATGTACCAGGTCAGTGCGTGATCCTGCAGAGTGCTGACCAATGTCACCTTCTTTATATTGTCATCTGTAACTCCATATGCTTCCCGTACAACTTTTATCACGAACCAAAACTGGTATGGATCTTCATTTCATACTCCCTTGAACACCGACAACTTTATCGCACTTGCCATATTAACTCGCAATGGTGGTGGAGGTGGTATGGGCGAATATGGGGGTGAAGATGGTGAAACTAGTGGTGGTGTGGGTGGGGGTGGTATGCACAAAATCCTCTACCTTATTAAATTGATCACACTCCTTGGTGAGACCTTCGCGAGCTCTTCCTCATTCCCTCGCGAAGGTGAAATCAAGGGGCTAGTTTCTAGTTCTGCGCTACCTTCATTTCTGTAAATTCTCCCACTTCGCGTAGCCCCAAACATCAATTTATTCGCATAACCCATTTTCACACAGTAGCATTTTAATCCAAGTGTTCAAAGACTTATTGTACTTAACTTGCGGTCCTTTGAGGAAGAATTACTCTGCCTCGCTGTAGCTGACTGAAGTATCTACCACAAATTCAATAATGAATCCTCCTATAATTCGATTGAGCCAGTGATGAACAATGTGTGTGATCTTATCCTCCGATGCTTCCAATCCATGCACCAATTCTAGAGTCCACATAATAGGCCTATCGAGCTTGCACCTTCCTTGGCTATTTGCTAGCTTCGCGATCCACTCATATAGCTTGGTAGGGAAAGATGCGAAGAAAATTTCATGGATCTCTATGTACAGGTAGCAGTCTAACCACTCTTCTTTTGATAATCACAGATTCTTGTTCTCTTGCACTGAAAACTAGTGAATCTTCCTATCCAACCAACCTTCAATTCCTTTCTTAGTTGGATTCTAGTGATATGACATCAGAAATCTCTATGCAGATCCCAGTCCCAGAAATGGAACCATTTGTTGGGTTGTTGGGGCCTGACCCAGGATCAGACTTAATTAGCCAAACAAATCCCTATACTACTGGTCCTTTCGGCAATAGTCTGCAGAGCACAGACTAAGGTCTCACCCGAAGTAGTATGGGGGGTGCTGGAACTAGGTTTTTTCACCCTTAAGATGTACGAGGGTTTGATTTGGTCCAACTGTTAGTCCCTTCACACAGGTTACTTTGTGCACTTCCCTAGCCTTTTCACCCTGATATATTCACCTTCACATAGCCCTAACCAAGGGCTGTGGGGCTTTCTCACTGCTGGAGTAGTGCTTTGCACCATTTCCCTAAGTCACACCCGAGATCTTACTTATCTTCTTACACCAGTTAGTTATCTTTGCATAAATTTATGCCTTATGTTATATTTATTTATAGAGGACATTCATATGAGTTCGCACAACAAATAAATAGTAAACTTGCAATTCATACCCAATAATACATAAAACAGGAAAATATACACAGAAATATGATAAAACTTCTCTTTATTAATGCTTCCAATAGTTACAGACTCGACCTACCATGCGCACTCAACTGTAGGGGTCCGAACACTTAGTTGCGGACTACTAGGCCTCTGTGACCTCAACTGCAGAGCCTTCTCCTACTCTACGACCTAAAGACACAACTTCCACTTCGACTCAATCAATTTCTTAGACTCATATTTTTGCTCTTGATGTCTCCTCTTACACTTAGAGCCTCGCTATATTTACAATCCCATGGTCCGCGGACCATGGGTAGATCTTTCAAACAGACATTACATTACAAAAGCCAGGGCGGACAACCCTATGACTTTGCATTCTGCACCCACAAATTGTAGAGTCTTTATAATGGACTTAGTCAAAACTTGGGCTTTAAGCCCCAAAACATGCCATGGGGGGGATTCCATGCCCAACACCCCCACTCATCAATCATTTGGTCAAGATAGTAACTCGCACTCCCTCTTACCTACGCATAACTCTAAAGTTGGTTACTCCTCACCTCCCAGACATGAACACAAAATTTTGTATCAGCACCTCTGCTTTGTCCATCCCATGACCCGTCAATTTTGCAAAGAAATCAAACAGATCCCAATAATACAAGATCTTTCATATGCATCAAAGAATCCAAAGACCACTCCCACATGAGTTGTTGTATCATCGGTGGAATAAGCAGTTCTTGCCATATTTGAAGTTCTGGCAGAAGCTATTGAGAATGGAGAGGAACCTCCAATCTCCTGACAAGGAGAACATGACACCCTCATGATCTTGGGCTCAGACTTCAGTACAGGAGGTGGAGGAGAAGGTAGTGGAGGAGGCGGAGGCAGGGACAAATCAACAGACTCAGAGCCGGAATGATCAGATTCTAAAGAAGAGGAGGAGGATGAATAAGAAGAAGACATGGGTGACCAAAACTTAGAATGTATGACTCAGGGACCATTGTTTCTCCCGGGTGCTTTTCACAAGATGCCAAAATGTTCAGATAGGATATTGACAAAGTATGACCTTGACAAAGCAGTAAAGGCTGAAGACCACTTGGACAATTTCTACATACAACTGTAGACACTCAAGGTACGGTATGATGATGTTGCATGTAGATTATTTTCATGTACCTTGGATGGTCGAGAAATAGTATGGTATCACAACCTTCCTGTCAAGTCCATCCAGAATTGGGGTATGTTCAAAGGAATTTTTTTGGAGAAATTTGTTGATGACAAGACCCCTGCCATGTTTCTCAAAGAGTTGGGCAGCTTGAAGATGGAGTTGAAAGAAAAGGTAAAAGATTTTAATCAGAGGTTTTTGTGCATATTGAAAATTTTTGCAACACACAGAAAACCTCATGACTCCATCACTTTCGAATATTATAGGTCTGCACTGCCAACCAATATTGAACAATTTGTCAAGCGAGTTGTGAAACCAATGTTACTAGAGAAATATGAAGAGTAAATCGTTGTTGAAAAATACTTGTTCATGATTGGAGTCATCAAGGATGATGAACCAAAAAAGGACTCCAAAGATGCGAGAAAGAAGCCCCAGGCTACGGCGAGCAAGGGTAAAGACAAGGAAGCAAGTGACATTGAAACCCTTACTCATCTTTTCAAGAACGTGATAACATAGGTATCTGAACTAAAACAATGATTGATCGAGACATTTATGAGAAGCTGGCCTCCCAAAATATAGAAGGGGAGCATTTCATGAGGCAGTAACCGCTTCCTAACTAAAACTATGCGGAGCTACAACTTAGTGTTCCAGATGGAACTGTGAGTGAATGAAGATTTTTGCTCATTCCATGAAGACCTTCACTTGGAAGGGACTTTTCTGGAATGGAAATGAGTTGCGGAATTGGTATGAAAACGTATGCAAAATGCAGTAAACAATGCAGAGTACTAGCTGAGCAACACAAACGATGAGGAATATGTTGCATCTGATGAGGCACCCAACACTCGACAAGTGATCAACATGTATCAATGCTTGCAAGTAGTGCAAAAAATGAACATCGAGAAGTAGCCCCCAAAGAAAAATGGTTGATACAATCTTAGAAGTCAAGGGGATCCCCCTACGATTTGGGAAATGTGAGAAAGGCTTGAACTGTTGAGGAGGGTTGATCCACCATCTGTCCAAAACAAGAAAGCACAAAGCAAGCTCGGGAAGACAACTGCGAACAAGAGTATGTCTATGAGTAGTAAACTTCAGAACACTCCGCTAAAAAATACGAACACAAGTCTAACCTTGGACATCTCGGTGAGTTTAATCCCTCTTTATTACAATATTGTGGAATATATGAAGAAAAATCATGCAAACATCTCTTTGTTAGAGTTAGCGAAGATCTAGGGTCAGCAGGATATTCTACTGCGCGCATTGGGAAAACATCTATAGACAACACAACCTCTACTACCAAGGGAGCAAGCATATCACGCAGTTCACTCACAATTGTGCTCATCACACTCCGGATAGAAGAAGCAAACTTTGTTTGCCCTCCGTTATTGCTTTCATTTGAAATATTTAATTGTAATGTTCACAACTATTTGGTTGATTCTAGCGCACCAGCCAACATCATTCCACTCTCCATTGCCAAGAAGATCAATGTGCAATGGAGTAAGACATTTGCACAGATCATCCAACTAGATTGAATGTGCATACCAGCCATTGGTGAACTTTTGGATGTGATCATTCGATTATCTCATGATGATCGAGTTCATCGGTGCATCAACATTGTCATTGTGGACATACCAGAAGTGTATGGTTTACTGCTCAACAAAGACTGGTCCAACAAGTTGAATGGGTACTTTGATACAGACTAGTCACACTTGTCACTTCCATACCATGGAAAAGGAAATCAGATCTGGGTGTTATCCGTGAGATACATGAGACACAATGTCACTCCCATCAATGGTGAGAACGAGTCGTTGGCTTTCACGGGACTCATGATCGATAACTGCCTCTTGGAAACATAACTGGGGTGTTATCTTGCATAGCCAGCTCCCACCCCACTAGATACACAATTAGGCCTCCTTCCTTGCCCAATTGATGGAAATAAAACTTGTACAATACATTGTAACACTAGTAGCAGTAGTAGTACTAGTACATCAAGCGGTCCATGTACAGACGAGTTCTGGACCATGTATTTTGATGGATCAAAGACATAGGATGGCTCTGGAGCCAGGTGTGTCTTGATAAACCCAAAGCATAGGAAACATTTGATCTCAAGTCACTTGGAGTTTGAGTGCACAAACAACATTGCACTCGTATTGGGCTTGCACAAAGCCATTAGCCTCAACATTGTCGCGCTCAAAGTGGTAGGTGATTCATAAATCGTGGCATGACAAGTACATAACACCATACACTATTTATCACCTCATCTCAAAAGTTACCAATAGGAGGTATGGAGACTAATCTTTAACTTCCAAGCTTTCAATATCATTGTTGTTCCAAGAACGCATAATGTAGTTGTCAATGCCTTAACAAACGTCACTGCTAGGATGTCACCACTTAGGGATAGATTTAATGTTGAAATTTTGTATAAGCCTTCTATCCCTGATAACATAACTAATCTACTCATTTTTGACGATGATCAACAGATACTGCACTTCATGGCCAATGTTGATGTCTTCAAGGATGTAGCGATTGACAAAGATGAGCACGAGTAGTCTCTGCAAGATGGAGGTGATGACAAGAAAGGAAACCTCATCCCCAAGGGTGTGGTATCTCTTGAAAAGCTTTATGACTTGCAGAACTGCTTCCAAG
Source organism: Pinus taeda (assembly GCA_000404065.3). Lineage (NCBI taxonomy): Eukaryota > Viridiplantae > Streptophyta > Pinopsida > Pinales > Pinaceae > Pinus > Pinus taeda. The sequence continues at coordinate 42,599 of APFE031581293.1, forward strand.
GTTCAAGAAACAACAAAACCCACAGTTCCACCATGATGTACAAACAAATCAACTTGGGAAAAAAGCACATTCTGAAGTTCGTCAATCTCGGTACGTGTTGCACACCATAGGAGTGACAAGATTTCTTTATTTTTTTATTTTTATTTATTTATTTATTTATTTATTTTTTTAAATATTTAATTTATTTTTTATTTTATTTTAATTTTAATTTTAATTTTTTACTTTTTTTTTTATTATTTTTTTTTAATTTATTTTTATTATTTATTTATTTATTTTATTTAATTTTTAATTTTTATTATTATTATTATTATTATTATTATTTAATTTTATTTTTTCCCGCTTGTTCAAATATTTTCGGGATGTGGTCGCATGGACATATGATGATCTAAAAACATACGATATGCAAATAATCTAATACATGATTCCAATCAAAGGAGGGGTCAAGCCATTGACGCAAAAACTGAGGAAAGAACATCCGTCACTTGAACCCCTTATACAGAAAGGACTGACTAAGCTGTTGGATGCTTGGATCAGTTACAGAGTTCGTCATTTTACATGGGTTTCTAATTTAAGTCCTATACATAAGAAATCAGGGGAGATCCACTTATGCAATGATTTCCGAAAGTTGAACTGCACCCTGGACAAAAATAACTACCCCGTGCCATCAATGGAACCTATGTTATATGCAGTATCTGAAGTAGGAATGTTGTCTTTTCTCAATGGTCTTTCTGGATGCAACCAAGTTCCAGTAGTGGAACCTGATAGTTTGACACTATTTTAGGAGAAGCTTGGCCCACACACGTACCATCTACAATCACTTGATAGGAGGATTGACAACCTTCTTGTTAATGACCAAGATATCAAACATAATTTTAGTAAGCCAAGGTCGTGCCCCGCGCCATATACATAGTCTATTTACTACTTGTTTCCTTTTCACTTTGCTTTAGAGTTTTGTTCCATTTTGTTTTGTTTTCTTAGCATCATGCTATTTTTGGTTTGTCAATAAGGGTTGCCCTCTACTGAGTTCTAGATTTTGAATGAGTATGTGGCTGAGATCCAAAGAGTCTTATGACACTGCAACACTTGGCCAGTCTTGCATCTGTCTTCTCTGTGATTGGTTATAATCTTCGGCCCATGAAGCCTTGATGGAAAATATGAGACATTTGCAAGGGAATCTTGGGTCCAACCATGAACCTATGTCCACACTGGGAAACCCCATGCTTGTACTTGACCTTTTGCTCATGTGTTCAAGCTCATCCAACTAGTAGACACGAAGAAGGGTAAAATCTAAATGAGAAAACCTATATCAAAGGTCTGACATGCTTATCTGAGGGAACAACCTCTTCTTCTCTCAATAAGTCAGGATCCCTCTTCCACCCCAAAAATAATGAAGTGCCTATGCACAGTCCTCTTTTACAAAAATACAAAGGCGAAAGAAGAGAAAGGCTTCCTGTATGGAGAGGTGAAGCATGCAACTCCACCGGGGTACTAACCAGGCTCACTGACAATTGAGAAATGCATGTTTTCTTATGTGACTCTGTCAGGGTACTGTCCAGTCCTGCCGGCAGTAGAGAAACACCAGAGATGAAAAATTATACTCTAATTTTTTTTAACTCGCCAGCCAAACTACCCTTCCCGATTTTGAAACATTGTGATCAAGTTTAAGCTTGTTGTTGTGTTTGACTAAGTTGTAAAAATGTGAACCATATTTGTCCATGGGGTAAGTGGGGAAGCCAAAGGAACCCACACAAAGATTCAATACTCTCTGAGGGACCAAGGCCCTGTGCTGTCAATGGGCCAAAACATAGAAGCTGGTATTCAACCAATGTATTGCCAAGTGTTGTAGCAGTTACAACAACCTGCAAAATTTTGGCCTGCATCCAATTTTGGGGTGTTCCTTGGTTTTTTTACTTGATGTTTTGCAAACACTTGGGCTCATCCCATGAGCTTGTGTCGAGTCTTTGCACCCTCCTCGCTTGAGAATTCATTGGACATATTTTAGTATGTTGGTCACAATGTCATGCTTGCAGTCATGTTCTAGCAATGTTCAAGGTCTTTGTGTGTACAAGTTGTATTTTCTATGTAAGCATCTATCACACTCACACACAAAGTTGTATGCAATGTCACACAAGTGTCATCACAGTTGTTCAATGATCTATCTCAAGTGTCACACTTATTGCTCGCACCCGTTGATCAGTCACAGTGAATGTATATTGCCTTGTTGGTTTGAGGTGTCCTGTCACCAAGTCATGTTGAGTGTGTGTTTGCAAGGTCATGCATGCACGAGTCTACTTGTTCACACAATTAGTAATTTTTCCAATGATTTGTCAACTAGACCATCCTCCACTCGTTGGACCTTCGTTGAGCTGTACTACGTAGTCTCAGCCCTTAGTGATCATGTACTGCCACCTAGAATTGTGCAGAGCTTGAGGCTGCTGCCCAGGAAATCTACACTACGCAATCCTGGAATCCACTCGACTAACTGTTACTTAGAACGTATAAGTTTCCCAAGAATCCATCTCAATCTGCGCTGCCTGCAAGAAAATCTATCAAGCCTCTTGCTAGTCCACCAAAGTGTTTGACCGAGCAATGATCTTGAGCTTCAATCCTCCAAAAAATTGTGTAGAAGCTATCAACATGCTGGAATCACTAATTGAATAAATTATGTAGACGTGAAGGACATGCACCTGGTGCCTATCACTACACTATCCCCAAAATTTGTCCAGTTTTTTCAGCCAGTCCCCCTATCAATTGACCTGCTGCTCCTCATGAAAACTAGACAGTTTTCTTGGACTGTCCTCTATCTGCCCAACACCCCGCTCAACCCAGAAACCAAACAAACATGTCCTGTAGGCTAGCCTCCCAGTGTTGCATAGTTTTGGCCACTAAGCTGCCACAGCCCGCTGTCAGCCTCCCTGAAGAATCTGCACAATTTTCACAGCCAGTGTCCTCCCTGCTACCCACACTACCTCCCTAAAAAAATTGCGTAGTTTTTCTTCCCAGTGACCTCTATGCAATTTTCCTTGACAGCTCTCCGGAACCCACATCCTGGCTTGAAATGTTCTCTACGCAGTTTCAGAGCCTTGTCCTCTCCCTTGGTCACCTACACTCGAAAACGAAAGATGATGCCTCATGGTAGACTAGGAGATTTCTATATTTGATGTCGTCTTGTCATGAGTGATTGCATATACAGGTACATGGATGAGACATGGCATGATGATGAACAAGATGAACAAGGAGCGCATGCTAGGAGACTTGTTCGCAGACGAATGAACACATGAAGCCTGCCAAGTACTAGTGAAGGGGATACATGCACATGCAACATCAAGAGAACACCAAGACCATCAAAGAATCCACACACCTTGCCATGTGGAGGTGAAGCTATGATACACCAAGAGCGCACTCATCACTCAGCAACACTGTAGCTTGATATGGACACCACCATCACCAAGGACATACCAGCACCATCGTGTCAAGCCATGTCATGAGTCATCTTGGCCACATCACTATTATGGGCCATACTATTGTAATCAATGTAATGCAATGTGGAAGTCCAAGAGACCCACATATAAAGTTGAAGAGTCATGTAAGTCAAATAGTCATGAGAGAAGTCAAAAAGTCACAAGGTTCATTTTCACCCTTGGCTATATATACCCCTCATTTGTACATGCAATGGACTTTTCTCCTTGGCTCCTCCCACATAGCCTTGAGAGTCTGTAGTCTTTTCTTCGAGGAGTGAGAAATGGCACCAATGCCTTGCTATCGGGGTTAGTGATGTAATGGTGTACGGATGCGTCTTGGAACTTTCGCTTCATTCAAAATCCTATTAATGGGCCAACACATTTTCACACATGTATTATATTCGTTTGTAAGACTATTATTTGGATGCCTCTGATGCATGTTTCTTTAACATGTATTAAGAAAGTTGAACTATTTTGATCGTTTCAGTACATATGCTATTGGAAATATGTTGTATCAGTTGTTAAATTTGTCTCGCTTGTGTCGACTATTCTGTCGGACACTTGACAGACTCATTTTCGTAAACTTGTTATAACGACTGCCGCACTCGTGTGGACTATTCCACTAGGTGTTCTACATGCTATCTACTCACCTTATGTTTGTGACTACTACATCTGTATGGACTACTTTGCCGAAAGCTGCACATGTCCTGCTACGTTTTTTCTCTAACATAGTTGGGACTATTCCCTCTCGACTTGAGATTCACTCTCACCCTCTCCCTCTACATTGAAAGAACCTTGACAAAAGCAACACTAAGCACTCACCAAGCACATGGAACTCATTGTTCAAAGACAAAGTAAACCACTCTCATGTGCTAACAAGCAATAGCTAAGGAAAATATTTAAGATAATGGCAACTGGGCCATCATACCGGATAGGACTCCTACACCAAACGGTGTGATGTCTAGTTGGGACTTCATACCAGGGAGATCCCCTAAATGTTGGTGGGTCCAACACCATCAACATATCCATAATAGTAACTAACTAACATTTTCACATCATAAGCTCATAGCAATCACATATGCACAGTCAGTCTAGACTATTACAACACCATATCACAAATATGTCAGCTCATACTTGAATATCATTATCATAACCATAACCATCTACACAGGCCAATCCAGACTAACACAATACATATAACATCAAGATCTTAAATGAAATAACCCTAATCATCATATAACAACAATAAGTTATATATCATGCTCATCAACAACATTTAACCTAATCATCAAGATAAATACCATATAACAACAACAAGTAAACCTATAACATGCTCATCAACAACATATAACATAATAATCAAATTATCTAACATAAAACAACCATAGTAATGCATACAACCACATGTTACTATCATTCATGATTATCTGACACATGTGCATATGACTATAGTAATCAACTAGAATTTGTCATGTATGTAACCATAACATCAATAGAATTAAAGGCATACGCATAACTATAATGAACGTAACAATCCTTGACCTACATATCTGCATGTCAAACATACAATACTTGTATAATGACATGCTCTTGCCTCGAAGTCCAATGTTGCAACTTCACCTTGATGATCTGCATCTCTTGTTGTATATCAACCAACGCATTAACATCATAACATACCAATAGCATCATGTTGACATAAAATGCATACAATGACCTCACAATGTATGTTTGACCTACTATACATGCATAAATATAACCATGACAATGCATGCATAACAACATATAGACATCGACATGTGTAACAAATGCATATACAACCATACACTCATGACAACACATACCACAACAACATCATCAACCTTCACATGGTGACATAATGACAACCATGATCAACACCATGAAAATGCAACAAGCACATGGACTACAAGAATAAGGAACACATATGCAACTAAAATAAATGCATGAACAACACACTGACTATCCAGTTAGAGGGGTGAACCATGCTTTGATACCACTCTGTAACACCCTCCTCCAACATCTACCCAAGAAACTAGCCACCCAGGGTAAACATGCGGCAAGAGTCCACTGTGATATGGTTCAACCTCCTAAGTTACGTTAAGGATGTGGAACCAACGGAAACACACCATACATACATTCAACATTAGCATTAGGACCCTCAAGAACCAACCCAACCTTTCTGCCAACCAGCTCTAAGGTCCCACTGACATTTTGGACCACTTGACCTTTGGACACTCTCATGGTATGGGCATTCCATCATCCAAGGACCTCTAGACACTCTCACATTCCTGCAAGCCAACGTCTAGGGGATATTTTTCTCAGTTCTATGCAGGCATCCTTGGGATTTACGCCTCATTTTTAGGCCCAGAGCCCAGGTCACTGACCAGAATTGAATGACACCTTCAAAACAGTAAGATAACATTGAAATAACAGTACTAATGCAGTTACTTGAATAATACCTTGTCTAGACCCCTACTATCCATGACATACATTTCATCAAACATATCACGAATATGTAATCTGCAAGTGTAAATAACAGATCTGAGCATAGGGGTCTTATACTTATTTGAGAATCACTAAGAATCATTTCTCCCTTACATCATTAGCTATATTACCATCTATTAGGTCATAGATACATTGTTTATTCATTTACAAGTAAAAACATGATGAGATCCATACATAGCTACTGTCATAAAACATATACATAGCCATCATAATAGCAACATAAATACCAAGGAAATCACAACCATATAATCCACATATAAACCAATATAGTACTCATATAAATACAAGGAGAATTAACCTCACATTGATGATGCAAAATCCAAACCTAGGATGGGACTTCCATGTTCCACCCAACCATAGAATGGCTAAGCCAAATATCTCTTCATCCATTCATCCCCATGCCATATTCCAGACATGAATGTGGGATCTCATATAAACCATCAATCCAAAACCATCCAAGGCTTCCAGAAGCCAACCACCTCAACCCATAAAACATTGATTCCACCTCACAGTCGAACATCACAAAACTATCATCAGATTGGTTTCTACCCAAGCCTTCCAGGGCTTCAGAGCATTTGTTCCAACCAAGGCTCCAAGACTAGTAACTCAACCGACAACTACTGCTGGAATCCAAAACACTTGTCCAACCAAGTCTCCAGGACTAGTAACTCAACCCACCAATGGCTCCAGAACGTTTTTCCAACCAAGGCTCCAGGAATTATAACTCAACCCAGGCTGTTACAGGGTTCCAAAGCGTTTGTCCCACCAAGGCTCTAGGAATTAGTAACTTAACACGAGATAAAGAAGCATGAGAACCAACCAAAAAAAAGAAAAAAAAAAAGGAAATAAACCCACAATCTCCATGGCTATCCACAAAATGGAAAGGCTAGACAAATCCACTATCAATCCAGGCAATCCTCCATGCCAATGACATATCATAACCAAGAAACCACATGCATGTGTCATGCATGCCAAAACTAGTGAGGAAAACATACATGCAACTTGGTACCTACAAGCAAAACCTATTGTAGCTACTAATCCCGATGTCCTCTTGTGCTTTCCTTCTCTTCCTGCTACTTCTTGCTCCAAAACTCCATGTATGACACACTCTCCTTGAGTTCTCCAAGAAAACTCTAAGTGTCCAAAAATATGAGAGAGAGCTCCAAAACTGAACTGACAAAGCTTACACTGACCATGCCTACACACTAATCCTTAGAAGCCTTTTTATTAATGGCACCTCTATTTTCTTCAATTTCCATTATTTTCCTTCAAGTTTCTCCTCACATGCAACTTATGGCCTTTCACCTTCCTTTTCTCATATTTTCCATTATTTTCATAAATAAATGTGCCAAAAATCTTCTTTTTCCTTTTCAAATCCTTTGCCATTGCCTTTTCCAATTTCCTTAGCCATAATAACCGAAATGAACACCCACTAGGATTTTTTTCCCACCATTTAGCTTGGAATATGTGTCCCATGACTGCGGTCTTATATATTTTTACATGGATTGTTAACCAGAGTTGTTACAACTTCCTGGAGAAATGAGACTATGTGCTTAAACAAAACCATTTCAGAGGAGTCGCGGTTCTCCCAATGTGTCGTCAAGTGTTTTCACCACGACAAAAACCCTCCAAATTTTTTTCCTATGTCAATTTTGAAGCATACATCAAATATCATTTCAAGCTCCTTTGTGTCGATATGTTGTTTGATTTGCTATTCATTTGTTTTATCCTAGTGTCACATCCTCCTAAGTCAATGTTTCCTAAGCGTCACCACTTAACAATTAGAAGAAATTGAGTTAGTTAGTCCATGGTTGGATGAACTCATCATTTATCTTGACTTAGAAACTTTCCTTCTCTTCATGCACACACTCAAAAAGCATTCAAAATAATAGTGCAACCTTGATTATTTTCTCCGCTTGCTTGAGCACATGTGCGCACTGCAAAGCCTTGAATAACCCCTTACACTCCTTCATGCTTTGAAAATACACCCTCCTAGTTTTCATGCTCATTTTCTCATGCAAGTATGTTAGTTTGTGTTGCCTCTCATACATTTTCATATCCAGTTATATGTGATGGCTCTTTGTACGTGATTTACAAGTGTTGTCGCATAAGTAGGTTGCTCTAAGATAATATTTTCATTATGAGTGTGCTACCACAAACAGGAGTTTGTGCTACTTGTATTGTCACCCTGTCGACATCTGTTGGAGCCATGCCACCTCGTAAAGTGGCCTTCAAAGAACTCTCAGAAGAAAGCACTGATGAACCTATCAAAGCTACAAAGCCAAACATTCCCATATATTCAGACACATAGTACTTTATTGATAAGACTACAGAGGCCACATGGAGAAATATATACAATACATTCATGCAAGAAAAGTTTGTTGAGGACTTAGAATATGTGCATGTGTACATCGACATTAACAAGTCTAGGATGAATAGGATCACATGCAGATTCCTGGTTATGCCATGTGATAAGGTGATTGAATGGACCATTACACACATGGATGACTATCACTTTGTGCTTCGCAGTGAGAGTGGTAGTTATCTTGCCACCTATTATGGTGAAGACATGCAAACATGTTATAAGATTCCCAAGTCCACTAAATATGAAAATGACAACTTCTACATGAGATGGGCACACCTTGACACAAGTGACGTTATCAAATCATGGGTTTAAGAGCCTGTCAAGTTTCACCATCACCCATCCCTAGTCTATCTGACAAAGATTCTCATAGATGTATATCAATATTTGATATCCATGCATTATCAGTTGTATGGGTGCAAGAATGCTGAGGTATTCGAGGAGAATTGGATATATAAGCTCAATATGGTAGTGACATGCAACAAAACTTTCAATTCGATGGATATACTATCATATGAGTTGCAACATCAGGTGGTGCAGGAAAAATCATCTTTGAGGGCAAACCAAGCACCATAATTCTACATGTTTGCATTTATCTTAGATGTAATTTGTGCATAGTATGCATTCCTAGGGATGAAATGGAGTTGGACCCCTGAGGTCAACTTCGTAGTTTACTTCCACTACGGAGTGTTATCATAATTAAAATTTAGAAGCATTTATAAAAAATCAACTGAGCAGTTCTTTGTTTTTACCTTTCAAATGATATTTGAGATCGATCCTCCTTACATGACCGATCAGGTGAAGGAGTCACTCCAAGATACTACAGACTAGTTTTCAGTTCTTGAGGGTACATACATCATATGTTTTGGTTGTCAGATATCCTCTCATCTTATGTTGCGATATGTGACTAACAAGGTGGTCATGCAAGAAGTAACAAATCATTTGGACAAGGGACTGTGAGGAATTCTTCACAGGAGGAAGAAATCCTCTTAGCCCATCTTTCCATTGCGGATCAGATTATATGAGTTAAAGAGCTACAAATATATAATTGCAGAGATATAAGAGTTGGACCACCTGCACTTCACCATAAACACTTTCATGGATATGATCCCAAGTGAGTGGTTAGGCAACACTGTGAAAGGATCGGTCATAATATGGGGGTACTTATCAATGTCCATAGCAGAAGATGAGAAGATAACGAACTGGTATAATGCAAACATGAAGGCTATATGAGGGATGGAGACTAGTTCACCCCACGATCCACTAGCTCAAGACTTGTAGGTATAGGAGGAGGAGGAGACAACACCTCAATTAAGGAAAATATCTCCTATGAAAAGGATCTTGTATGACTCGATAGGTGAGAGCAAAAAGAAATGGAAAGTCTATCCTTTAAACACAAGAGTTATTTAAGAAGAGAAGGAGAAGAGAGAAATGGAATAATAAGAGGAGAAAAGGAAGCAGGATGAGTTTCTCCATAATAAAGAAGAAGAATAAGAAGAAGAAGAGAGGATAAGGATAGAAGAAGAACAACAGAGGCAGTCCCAAGAGGAGGAAGTAGTGCAGAGGCTGGAAGAAGAGAAATTGACAAAGGAGATCAAAGAAGAAGAATTCTAGGAAGAAGATATCATCCAACCCATGGATGATGAACCAGGAACTCCAAAGGAACCTCCCCTTACAGGTGGTCATATTCCATTCGGGGAAATGGGGATCACACATCCACCATCCAACAGAGTCATGGATGTATGCAATGTAACGTTTGATCAACCTAAGAAGAGGATCATGCAGCAAAGGCATAGATACTTCCCCAAGGATCCTCAAAATACAGTCTTAGTTTCTACTGTAGGTTTTAACCCTGTACAGAAATTACCTGCATATGAATTCTAACAACAGAAAATAAACAATGCGAGAGAATAACACATAAAACACATATACACAGAGATTTTCCTGGATCACAAAACCGGGACTACCAACTTGATTTTTCATTATGTTCCTTTCAATGTTACAATACATATTTATACATGCAGAATCATCCAATACCATGGACCGAAAACCATCACGTCCAAAATGATGGATCGAAAACCATTGCGTCCAAAACCATGTGCGAAAATCATGCACAAAACTATAGGTAGGTCCGCCCAACCTACTATAGGGTCCAAAAAAATTTGCCCCATAGAGGGGGGCTAGCTACCCCCTCATGACTCCCTCATTATGCAACGAATATAACACAACCCAACATTCTCCCACTTGTTGTTTTCTTTCCACAAGAGGCCACATGAGAGCTTAGTCATTTATCCAACCCTACATTAACGCCCATTGTTTCTCTACACCAAGAGAACTTCTCAAATCTCACATATTTTGTTAATGCATCTGGAGTATTCTTCAAAGTGTCCACCTTTACCAGCAACACCCTTTTATCTTCTATCATAACCCTCACAAAGTGATACTGAACATCAATGTGCTTTGTCTTTGAATGGTAAGTAGGGTTCTTTGCCAAGAAAATTGCACTTTGGTTGCCACAGTCTATCCTTATAGCTCCCTGTACTCCCATACTTGAACACAATCTCTGCAACCAAACTACTTCCTTGCTTGCATGAGTGGCTGCCATATATTCTGCCTTTGTAGTTGATAGTGCCACTACAGATTGTTTCTTACTCATTCAACTGATTGCACCTCCAAATAGGTTAAACACATACCCACTTGTAGACCTTCTCTGATCTAGATCTCCAGCCTAGTCCGCATCAACAAAGCCACAAATATCCAAAAATTTGTCCAATCCCAGTCTTCCTTGGTAGCACAAACCATAATCGATAGTGCCACGCAAATCCCTGACAACCCACTTCACAATTGTCCAATGATCCTTCCCTAGTTTTGACATAAACCTGCTCAATACTCCCACTACATGTGCAATGTCTAGTCTAGTACATACCATTGCATACATCAAGCTACCGAATTCACTTGCATATGGAACACAGGACATGTCCTCTTCCTCTTCTTGTGTCTTGGGACACTATTCATAGGATAACTTCACACCTATAGGAATAGGAACCTTCACTGGTTTACTATCTTGCATATTAAACCTCTGCAGTATTGTCTTGGCATACTTCCTCTGGTTTAACCAGATCTTCCTCTTTGCTTGATCTCTTTTAATTTCCATGCCCAAAATATAGTTTGAAACACCAAGATCTTTCATGTCAAATTTGGAGGACAATTGGGTCTTCAAATCCTGGATGATTTCTTTGTCATTTCCAACCAACAACATATCATCCACATATAAGACCAGATAAATAACATGGTCACCAATTAATTGAAAATACACACAGTGATCTGCTTTGCTTCTCGTGAATCTAAGTCCCCGTATAAATGTATCAAATTTCTAATACCACATCCTTGGTTACTGTTTTAACCCATACAGAGACTTCTTTAACTTGCATACTAGTTCTTTCTTACCCTTCACCGCAAAGCCTTCAAGTTGCTTCATGTAGATCTCCTCTTCTAGATCCCCGTGAAGAAATGTTGTCTTCACATCCATCTGTTCTACCTCAAAATAAAAAGCAACAACAACAGATAAAAATAATCTAATAAAAGCTACCTTGGAAATAGGAGAAAAAATATCACCAAAATCAATTCCCAACACCTGGGAATAACCTTTTGCTACCAATCGAGCTTTGTATTTCTCCACCTTTGCTTTTGCATTTGTCTTCTTCTTGAAAACCCATTTGTTGCCAATGGGTTTCCTTCTAGCTGGCAACTCCACCAGATTCCAAGCCGCATTTTTTTGCAAAGATGCCATTTCATCAACCATGGCCTCTTTCCAAAGTTTTCCATCCTCTAAATCTAATGCTTCCTTCATAGTTCTAGGATCATCATCAGTAATAGATAAAGAAAAATTTGAACAGAAAGTAAATGGACTATACCTTTCTGGCTGCCTTCTTTCTCGAACTGATCTTCTCACACCCAGAGTTTGTGGCTCTTCATCTTCTGATTCCTCTTCTGTTGTAGAGTCTGATTCTTCCTCCTTAAGCTCAAACTCTATCTTTTCAGGTTCCTTTGGTTGGACTTTATGTTTAATAACATCTTTTACCTCTCTGAACACCACATCTTGACTATACACAACCTTCCTTGTTACTGGGTTCCAAAG
>APFE031581293.1:55102-83327 GCA_000404065.3 Pinus taeda
TTGGAACATGTACATATGCATCACATCCAAATACCCTCAGATGTGAAGGAGAGGGTTTCTTACCAGTCCATACCTCTTGTGGAGTCTTATCCTCCAACACTGATGAAGGTGATCCATTGACTAGGTAACATGCTGTCTCCACCGTCTTTTCCCATAATTCTTGTCCTAACCCAACACCACTGAGCATGATTCTTGCCCTTTCCATCAACATCTTGTTCATTCTTCTACAACTCCATTTTTCTCAGGTGTGTATGGAGTAGTATTCTGCCATGCTATACCACACTTGTTACATAATTCTTCAAATTCCTTACTACAAAACTCTCCATCGTTATCTGTCCTCACCACCTTTATCTTCTTCTCTGTCTGGTTTTCCACCAAAGCCTTAAATTCTTTAAACCTGTCAAATACTTCATATTTATTCTTAAGGAAATATATCCATGTATTCCTTGAGAGGTCATCTATAAATGATACATAGTACATAGACTTACCCAGTGATGGAACCTTCACAGGTCCAAACACATCACTACACACAAGTTCTAATATATGTTTTACCCTCTTACTACCAGAGGGGAAACTCACCTGATTCTGCTTCCTATATACACAATTTTCATGGAAATCAAAATCCAGAGATCTATTACTCATACCTTCTACCATACCTTTACCATGAAGTATTCGAAGGCCCTTCTCTCCAATATGTCCAAGCCTTTGATGCCAAAACATGGTCTTCTCTCCAGAGACCACTAGATTTTCTACTCCACTTTCAGAAACCATAGAAATGTTGCACCCATCAACAATAGTTCTACCTTGCAGCTTGTACAAAATTCCAATTTGAACTCCCTGCATCAATACCAATGCTCCCCAAACCATCTTGTAGGTATCCTTCTCGAACACTGTTTTTGCACCTGCATCATCCAGCTTGCTTACATAAATCAAATTTCTGGCTAATGCAGGAATATGTAGAACACCTGAAAGTGTTCTAACCCTTCCACATTGCAACTTCAACTTTACTTTTCCACAACCAACGATTCTAGCCTTCTTGTCATCCCCCAAGAAGACATCACCACCATCATATTTCTCATACTTGGAGAACCAGTCTCTATGGGGAGTGAAGTGAAAGGATGCACTTGAGTTAATCAACCATGCCTCATGATCTACATGTGTACTTGAAGAAGCCAAGTACACATCCCTACCTTCATCTGAGGTGGTTTTCACCGCTGCAGAAGGAGCATCATCAGATCTCTTTCCTTTGCCAGGAGCTTTAGATTTACAGTCCCTTTTGTAGTGCCCTTCCTTTTCGCATTTCCAGCACACCAACTTTATAGGTTTTCCTGAAGATTTAGATCTCCCACTTGATGAATTATTTTGTTTCTATTCAGGGACCATGATTGTACAGACAAGGCATCACCATTCTGGCTCTCCATATTTTTCCATCTCATCTCCTCTGTCAGCAAGGATGAGACTATTTTATCAAACTGTAAGGCAGTTGCATTGCTACCTATTGTGATAACCAAACTATCCCACGAATCTGGTAGAGAACACAACAAATTGATGCACTTATCTTCATTTGAAATTTTAATATCAACAGATAATAACTGGATTACCATAGTATTAAATGCGTTCAGATGCTCTGCCACCAAGTCTCCATGTTTCATCCTCAGGTTATACAACTTTTTCCATAGGAATAGTTTATTCACCAGAGACTTAGATTGGTACAAAGTCCCTAACTTGTCCCAGAAAGCCTTAGCCATAGCTTCCCCTGATACATTAAGAAATATTGAATCTGAGAAACACAATCGTATTATGCTCTTTACCTTCCGATCCAACTTCTTCCATTCTTCATTGGACACTCTTGTTGGTTTTGTACCCGGATCTACTACAATCCACTGATCTTTGTCCACCAACATATCCTCCATCTTGAGTTTCCACAACTCAAAACTATTACCATTAAATTTATCGATCTCTATCTTTCCACTTCACGCCATCTTCTTTCACCACCAGAATCGATTTCTCAGATCTCCCACTGAATAGGGCCTACCACAGGCTCGAGCGAAACCCATCAGCAACAAAGGCATCCCCTTGAAGCCAAAACAAATCTGATACCAAATGTAGGTTTTAACCCCGTATAGAAACTACCTGCATATGAATTCTAACAATAGAAAATAAATAATGCAAGAGCATAACACATATACACAAATATTTTCCCTTGGATCCCAAAACCGAGACTACCAACATGATTTTTCATTATGTTCCTTTCAGTGTTACAATACATATTTATACACGTCGAAGCATCCAAAACCATGGACCGAAAATGATCGCATCCAAAACCATGTGCAAAAACCATGCACAAAACCATAGGTATGTCTGCCCAACCTAATATAGGGTCCAAATTTTTTTGCCCGGGGTGCTTCCCCAGACCCAGTCGAGGGGTGCTACCCGCCCCCCTCAAACTCCCTAGACATGGGGCACTGTCGCCCCCCTTGTGACCCCCCCATTGCACAATCGACGCAATGAAGGGGGGGTTCCGCCCCCCCTCTAATCCCCTGGTTCACTACATGGGCTATTCGTATAAAGAATATAACACAACCCAACATCTACAGAGAAGGGGATAACCTCCAACACCAAAAGGAATCCTAGATCTATTATGGCAGTAAATATTACATTCGCTACGGTGGCATATGATAATTCTGAGTACTTGTTGAATGAGAATGCTAGGCCGACAAGAGATCTTTATGCCATGAAGCAATAGGTGGAACATCTTGTGACAGAGAATCAATGGTTGTCATCACAAAGCTTCAACACCATCGAATGACAGTCATCCATGCAAGAAGAACTGGGGCTAATGGTGGACACCATGGCATGATTATATGATGAGATGATTCTTGTAGAGCAAGTGGTGTTTCCTCTTGTTGGCATATAGAAGAAGGCACAAGAAGTGGTGAAACTCCTAAAAGTAGAAAATAGAGCATTCGATCATCTTCGGAATTGGTTTGTCAAGTATCTATATGCTCCACAACATTTAGATAAGAAAGACAAAATTGTTGTAGATATTGATAGAGTTTAGTTGAGACTCCACCACCAAAACTACATGCATCTTAGCAAACAATCGATAAGTACCATTGTTGCATATAATCAAATGCATAATGGTTTTTAGTCTCTTACACAGACATGGGATTCCTTCGATAGGTATACTTGAAGCAATCCAAGGCAAGGAGGTCATCTTCCTAGAGGTCAGATAGTACATCAAGCAAATCAAGTAGGAAACAAAACATGAAGACTTGGAGGTAACAAAAGAAATTATTTTGTAATATGTCATTGCACCAGTCAAAGCTCATATGAAACTTTCATGGCTGTGGAATAATGTACAGTCAACCTCCAAGAACATATTGATGGAGGAACTCGAGGTAAATATGCACTGCACTGGATACTTTCTAGTTTGGGTCAAAGACATCTCAACAAAGTTCATAGCATGGCACGCTTACATTACAAATGAGATCCATGTAGAAGAAAATGGCCTATCAATTTGATGAGTATTTGTCCCATTGTCAATTTTGTCTTATATAGTCATCGTCTCATTTGTAATTTGTCTTATGTAATAAATGATATGTAATGAAGTCCAAGGGACACATGTGGAATGTGAATAGACACACATTGGAATGTAATCAATCATATATAGAATACAAACAATCATAGAAGTCAAAGAGTCATGAGCAAGCTCAAGGATCATTGTTATTTGTTATAAATAGGTCTTCATAACTCAAGAAAAGGGATTTTTGGAGTGCTTGGATTTTAGAGGTCTTTCCTTAGCTTCTCTTGTAATACATATGAAATATATCGTTCTCTGGAGAAGCAATTTATGGCTTCGTGTTCCATTATTGGAAACAATGTTTCATCTATGTAACAATGTACTTAAGATATTTCACTTTTAAGCAAAAGCTCAATGAGCCAACACTTCTTCATACATGTATCATAGATATAGTTGGACTATTCAAGTTATGTTTATGATATATGTTTCTTTAATTACATACTAAATAAGTGAACTAATTCATTGCTTAGCTATGGTTATTATTGAATGAGTGTTGTTTGGCTTTAATAATTATTGTTTATTATGTGGACTAGTTTGTAGGTATTCAACAAGCCTTTCTCTATCTTCTTGGGTCCCCTTTTAGGATAATACTATTACTTTTCTAATTACTGTTAGGAAATTTACCACATAACATAAATAATTACTGAGAGGAATAAATATAAAAATAACCAGCAACAACCATAAACACATAAACACAAATTTTTATCCAGGAAAACCCCAAATCCGAGGAAAAACCCAACCTAATAAGATCTCATTAGCATTAGCCAAAACCCTAGCCAATCTGACCAAGTGAGCCTTCACCGCTCACCTCCGGGTCTTGCATTACAATGAAGTTCTTCCAGCCTTTTATAAGCTCCATTACATATAATACCACGGGCATAATACTATGGGTGCACAATACCATGTGCCCCAAAACCATCACTATTTAGCTTGGTCAACTTTGACTCTATCCTGAGTCAAGTTTACCGAACAATTCCCTCCTTAAACTTGACTTGGGGTTCCTTGACTAACTCTAGCCAAACCTGCTAAGTGAGACAATCCCGCTCACTCTAGCTCTTACCCCCCTCAGATTTTTTACCCGGGGTATTGTTAACCAGACATCCCCCCTATCACCTAGGTCTAACCCAGACTTTACCGGTGATCACCAAGGGGTACACATGCCTTACTAGGTCTTACAGTAGTATGCCCATTTACATGCAATAATTTTGACTTCATTAATTTTCTTTTTGTTTATTGCTGCTGTGATTCTGATCCATCCCGTCTCAATCTGATTTGCTCAAAAACTTCTATCAAACCACTCCAACTATGAGCCCAACGAGAACCTTGTATATTCTAGCACCGGTGGCCTCACGTAGCAGAAAACAAACAATTTTCGAAGCCACATGAATCCCGAACAATTCGTGAGCATGTTCCAAACTGATAAATATCGCAAATGCACTGCAATCCCTGGCAGTTACGGCACTATCTTCCGCACATTCTCCTTGAGGTTCTTCCGCATACAATTGTTCCACCATTTTTTTCCAGGCCGAGATCTGTAAAAATGCTGCATTGATCCCATCAAGCACTATAAACCCCTGGCATCAAAGAATCCCTTTGAAGCCAATATCTGGCTCTGATACCAATTGTTAAGAAATTTACTGCATAACATAAATAATTACTAAGATGAATAAATATAAAAATAACCAGCGACAACCATAAACACATAAACACAAATGTTTATCCAGGAAAACCCCAAATCCAGGGAAAAACCCAACCTAATAAGATCTCAATAGCATTGGCCAAAACCCTGGCCAATCCGACCAAGTGAGCCTTCACCACTCACCTCCAGGTCTTGCATTACAATGAAGTCCTTCCAGCCTTTTATAAGCTCCATTACATATAATACCACGAGTAGAATATAGTGGGTGCACAATACCATGTGCCCCAAAACCATCACTGTTTAACCTGGTCAACTTTGAGTCTATCTTGAGTCAAGTTTACCTAACAATTAATGCCTCGTTTCCCTCACCAACTATGGAAATCTCCCTCATACACCTTACATTGTGTGTCTCACAAAGCTCACATTTTTTCTACCCAAAGTAGGTGTTGCATTCTCTTGTGTTTGATCATAAATAAAACATATCTTTAAAAACCTTTCCAAATAGTGGTCAAACCGTATGAATGGATGGGACTCCTACACCAAACAGTGTGAGATCTAATTGGGACTTCACTTCAGGGAGATCCCCTTACAATGTTGGCGACATCCAACACTGTCAGCAGAACTGAATGTGCTTTGTTTGGAATAAATCTTTGATGAGAATCTTTGTTATCGCGGTGACCTAATAGCTTAACATGAACCATTTTTCCAATAGTAGAAGCTTTTCTCTTTCATAGACTAGAGGATGGGGTTGCATCAGTACTGGGTGTTGAAGCTAGAAATTGTTGTGTAGGATTTACACCTATTTTCTTTTGTTTTGCTTCCTTGTTAATGTTGGTTTCCTGAGAAATTTTTCAGTATCCATTACAGATATTTGATTTTGGTTATTTGTAAGTCTTGTAAGTGATCTATTGTGAAAACATATTTTGAATTAGATGAATATTTAGACAAAATTATTTGCTTGCACATTAAAAGATATCAAAATTGCATTTGTTTCTTGTTTGGATCTAATTTAGGTTATTAGGGTAAGTGGTCAAAGACATGGAATCATAATGAATATATTATTGTTAGACAAACTGACTAATTTTAAAGTAGTTTGATTGAAAATTAGATTATCTTAGTCGATTATACAATCCATTTTGTATCACTAAGAAAGAAAATAGAGAATAGATTTTGGAAAAAGTTGTTGTCGTTCTTGTGTTCATCAAGCACAAAAAGAGCCAAAAGAAATCCCTAGATGACTGTGAAAAGAAAGAAATACATTAGAGAGAAAGATGGGAAAAAGTTGAGAAATTGAGAAAATGAAATGTTGAATAATTTTGACTTCATCTAGTTATGAGGTCAGGAAAGTATTTGCTTCCCACAATTTCAAGCACTTATTCGCTACAACATTCGTCAATATACTATTGCAAATTTATTATTTCTTTCCTTTTCCGTTGACAGATTCATATACTGCTGATGGGAAAAGGACTAGTGGAATTTCTCATCTATATAAGAAAATTAGTTCATTGTATGAGTGAAAATAACTTGTTTCCTTTGTATGCTACCTATTTTCGTCCTCAATCCATCTTAACTTCACAATTCTCCACTCAAGTCCAAATTACTAGTTTTTACTATTTCTCATGTGGAAACTACTACATACGACAGTCTCAATAAATAACAATTGAAGATATCAAAGCCAATGTTTATGGGAAGTAATGGAAATAAATCTCAATATTCCAAAACCGTCTTCTCCACTTTTCATTTTGCTCTTGCTTTAATATAATTGAAATATGTGTCATTATAGACATAAATTTATGATATAAAATAAGTATGAATTATTTGTAATTATGACAATTAGCTTAGAAACTATTAACAATAACTATAAATAGAAAATTGTCCAAGTATAATCACAAATAAATATTATATGCAAACGTACTTAGCTACCTCTAACACTAATTGATTTGGTCATGGATGAGTTGGCCCCACATTGTTAATTTGTTTTATTTTATATCAAATTATGAAAAAGGTTGAACCAAATTTGATTTACAAATAACCTGACACATGGTTTTGAAGATTACGATACAAAGCTAGCTATCATAACATGTTCCACCTGGCTATGTATACATTTCCTCATGATTTTTGACAAAAAAAAATTGCCAACTAATGCTATTAATCATGGATCAAAAGTTTATGCCAATAGTTCTATGTTCAATGTGTTCGTCTATTTGTCTAAAATCAAAGACTTTTGGAACACACTTCACATTTGTCACTTTTCTTCTTCAAATATTAACACTATGCTTCTCATCTGTCATCAGGTTCACAACCTATCTATACGTGCTCGAATATTGAAAGCCCCCATGGATAAAATCAAGTCAGTGAATAATTTTTTTTTCTTTAGTGCGGTTCAGGAACACCCTGGTCAATGAGTGGTCACTACGTCCACGGAAAAATCTGCGCTAATTTCCCCTCGGCCTACTGGCAAGACCTAACCCCAAGGGCTTCAGGCATATTCGACCCTGTGACCTCCCAATGGCGAGGCACGATTTTTGACCAACTGAGCTAACCCTTGGGGCTAAGTCAGTTAATAATTGTATGAGTGAAAATAACTTTTTCCATTTAATTTTAGTTTTCTCTATATGTTGAACACTCTCAACAAATAACAATTGAAAATATAAAAGTGGACATTTACAGGAAGTAGTGGAAATAAATCTCGAATGTCCAAAATTGTTTCATTATTTTATTTCACTAATCATCATTGCTTTAATATCATCAATATACGTGTAGTAAGTAGTGGAAATTTATGAGCTATATTATATATTATATATATATATATATATATATATATTATATATATATATATATATATATATATATATCTAGATATATTATATATATATATTATATTATATATATATATTATATATAATATATATATATATATATATATATATATATATTCGCTCTCATAATGACAATTGTTGTAGAAGTTTTCAATACAACGACAAAAAAATATTATGCGTAGACGTGATCAACTAGTTGTAACATAGAATGATTTCATAGTTCTATTAACGTTCTATAAGTGGTGTCACTTTCTATTCTTGAAATTTTCTTTGATGGATACTTGATGCAAGGTGCACAATAGACTAATTACACATCGATTAGTCAAAAAAATCCAAGACGGTTTACATTTAATTTTTTAATGTTGAGTGCATAGTTCTCTCACTACAACAAATCCCTATGATTAGATCCCTTTTTCTAAGGATTGTTTTAGTGTATTTTTCTCCAATTTTTTTAAAAATTCAGCGTTATTTATTAGGATGGCACTATTTTTGGCATTGTTTGCATCGGCCAAAAAATTTAGGCGCTAAATTAGGCACTAGTATTTCCAAAAATAGTGCCAACAATAGCACCAGAAAAAACTCCATAAATAGTGTCCAAAATTTTAGTAGAAATAGCACTAGTAATTGCGTCAGATTTAGCTCCCCTTTTAGCACCTTGGTTACTTCCCCTTTTAGCACTGGATTTAGTGTCAGATGTGCCTAAAAAGTTAATTAATTGAGGTGTTGGGAGTTAAGTGGATAAGGACTTTAAGGATTATGGGATTTAGGGATTTGATGTATAGGGATTAAGTGTTACGGTTTAAGGGATTAAGGGTCAAGAACTAAGGGATTTGGCACTTATGGGTTTGGTAGTTTAATGGTTAATGGCTTAGGGATTATCGGTTGAGGGAATAATGTTTAAGTACTTAGGGAATATGGTTTTATGGATTAAGGGATTAGGGATCAAGTCTTAAGTGTTTAAGGGTTGATGGCTTAAGGGTTAGGGGATTAAGGGCTTTATCAGACTTCTCTTGAAATGTCTCTGAACATATTCCAACACACCCATCACCAATGTCACATGATGAGCAATGAATGGGGCCAATGTTGATATTTCTTCAAACTATTCTTATATGTGTCAAAATTTGACATGGTTAGGCTAGAGACATACTTTGATAGAATGCAAGGGTTTCAAGACTCAAGGATTCTTGACATCCCCTCATAATCTTTGAGATTACCCATGTTTGCATCAACATTCATCATGTAGTATCATTATGATTATTCAACATTCCCATATGTGGAGTCTTTGTTAAAACTCCCTTGAGATGTCATGGAACATATTCGAACAGGCACATCACCAATGTCATCCATCAATGCCACATGGTGAGTAGTGAATGGTGCCAAAATTGAAATTTCTTCAAATTTTTCCTATATGCTTCAAAATTTGACATGGTCAGAGTAGAGTACACATGCCTTCATGGTATGTGAGGGTTTCAATACTCAAGGATGCATGATTTCCTCACATACTATTTGAGATCGTCCACGTTTGCATCAACTTTCATCATGCAGTCTCATTGTCATCATTCCTCATTCCCATCTATGGAATATTTGTCAAAATTATCTTGAAATGTCATGGAATGTCTTCCAACACACCCATCACCAATTTCATCCATTGACACTGCAACTCTTGAGTAGTGAATGGGTCCAACGTTGAAATTTCTTCAAATTGTTCTTGTATGCGTCGAAATTTGAGATGGTTAGACTAGGAACCTATAGGTTATGGGCTAGGGAATATATGAATTAGAGAATATGTTTATATATGGGATTAGGTTATGGATCATATATGTTACTAGCTAAGATGCATAGTTGTTATGACTGAGAGTTTATTAGTGATAATGGTTACATTTCAAGAGTTAAGAGTGACATGGTTAAGCTTTTTGGGATATAATGGTTATGGTTACAAGCTATATTAGATAATAGATGTTAGCGGTCAAAATTATTAGGTGTTAAGGGGTATAGGGGCTTGGGATTATAGTTTTTATATGTTATACAATTTAGGGGTGATAAGGCTTGGACATCATGGGATTAGTAATTATAATGGTTATCGATTTAGGATTAGGAATTAGGAGTGATAATAGTTATAGGAAATTCCCATGGGGTGTAGGGTATTTAGGGCTTTTGTGTTAAGGAATTAGTGATTAAGGTTTTATGGCATAAGGGTTCATGGATTAGGGCATGAGGGTTTAAGGGTCAATGACTTAAGGGTTAGGTGATTTAGGGATTTTTTGTAAAGGGATTAATATTTTAGGGCTCAAGGGTTTGAGAATTGGATCTTAATGGCTTAAGGTTAAATGGCCTAAGGGTTAGGTGATTTAGGGATTTTTTGTTAAGGGATTAGAGTTTAAGGGTTTGGGGATCATGGGTTCAAGGATTAAGGATAATGGGTTTTTAAGGGTCAATGACTTAGGGGTTAGGGGATTTTGTACTTTTGTGTTTTGGGATTATAGATTAAGTGATTAGGTCTTAAGGGTTTAGGGATTATGGATTATGGAATTAAAGGTAAAGTGCCTAGGAATTAGGGGCTATTGAAAATGTAGCAAGAAAATCATAATTTAATTTTGCCTTGATTAAATTAGGAGAAAATCAACTTTAAATTTTAGCAGAATACTTGGAGGTAGTGTTGTGGCCAAAAACAACCTCCCCCCTCCTTTTTTTAGTATTAGTAATAACACTAAATAAATGGGGACCCTTCTACAAAAAAAAAAAAAAACTAGCACTTAAAATTCCATTCGAATAAAACACACTATCATAAGCGTAGGAAAAATATCCGCAAACCCAAAATCTTAAGTATTATGATAAGTCTCAAATAAAATCATTCTCTTAACAATAAACATCGCATCGCGAAAGGGTAAAGGAGGTAGAATATAAAGAAACTTTCAAAATTGCGAAAACGCGATGATGCGAGATCGCGCGCTTAACAGATTCATCGCATATTGCAGATTTCATATGTCGCAACACCACCTAAGATAAAATGTCCCAATCCTACAATATGCGATAAAGCATCTCGCAAATTGCATCTCGCAGTCCCTTAATGAAGCAAGTGATTGTTAACGAAAAGGATTAGCGATATGGCGATCTGTGATATTACGATCTACGATATTGCAAAGCAAATCGCAAAATCGCTTTATCACAGATCAATAGAGCTCACAGTACAATGAAATATGTCTCGTGATTTGATACTAAGTTATGGGCATTAATCTCAATTTATTGCTTTATTGATGGTCATTTATGAGAAAATATTTAGATCTGAGTGAAAGGTTGTTTCACGCAGGGTGATATATTTGATATGATTTTGAAATTAAGAGCTTTCTCGTCACCTTATCACTTACCATTATTCGTTCCTTATTTGCAATCTTGCAGGAGTGGCAAGCAGAACAATATACAGGGTAATTTGCATAACGTAATGGGAAAGAAGGGAAAAGCACTGGTTACTGAGAAAACAGAGATGACACCCTTATTCACAAACACTACCTGTACCAGAGAAGCCGACATATCCACTTGCGAAGGCATGTACAGTCTGTTGGAGGAAGAAAACCTGAGAGTTATGGAAGTTACAGTTATAGCAGATGCATGTGGGTCATCCAAAGCATCACTTACTGAACTTTCAAGCTCATTCCTGCACCACATAGTAGCAAGGCCTAAAGTACCCCCCCTATACAGATATGGTCAAATGGGTAATAGACAATGTTGATATAATAGATAGGCAATTCAAGTCTCGGAACCAGGAGCTTATTGGGTCATTTACCCCACAAGATTTAAGATGTATGTATCATTTACTAGAGCCGCAGGCTAGCTAAAACAAGCAGTTCATGGAGAAATTCACCAAGGAGAACGAAGATTTGGCAGAACGTACCAAAATTTGGTCAACAAAGGAAGAGCCATTGAAAAAAGACAAATATGGTATGTACAGTACTTGTTCCCTATCCTCCCCATATTGTTTTGTTGCTGCTATGCTATGTAGGCTATTTGGAAGCCCTGATATCAACACGTTTTCATCCGATTGGCTACCCCTATTAGATGCGGCCACCAACACCACTATTATGGATTGGGCCCAGATATTGTTTGATAACTTAGCCTCTACTATTTGGAATTACCAATCTAAAAGAACTCCCTCTCAGAGGATTTATCTTCCTTTCTTTTTAGCTACTTATGTCATGGATGCAATCTATTCTGTTTCTAGATTTCCTCTCATGGGTTGGAAATGGACTATACAAAATCCCTTGCCTATTCAAGTCTACCATAAGGAACTATGGGATTCTAGCTTTACCCCATATTTTTATAGAATCTACCATGGAGTTATGCTACCCATTCACAAAATGTTTTATAATAAAGACGCCCCAAGATTTTCTCCCAAAGCTGAAATTGATATTCTCCCTGTTGGAAGATGGTTTGGAGAAGAGTTTTTCACTTATATTAGAGTATTTGGAAACATTGCTTCCCCTCATGTACTTCCCTTGTATGTTCCTGACAAGTTAATGGCCCGTGAAATAGCCTACCAAACCTGCCGGGTTGAAGGAATGAGCAAAGAATTAAAAGACAAGAAAAAGGCAATCTTGCCACAATTCCCTGTGGCCTGTGAGGCCTTTGCGTTGTTTGATTTAGGTCACGCTTTTAGAGAAGTAGAAAACATGTTGAGTCTATGATTGTTTAAATTCCCAGGGAGACAGTTTGATCCCTTTGATGTATTAAAAAAATTTACTACGACTGTTAAAATAAAGGTATTAACTAAAGAAGATGATCTCTTTGACGACATCTTCCAGCAGAAGAGCACACTTAAGGACATTTTTCACATGACCCAAATCTAGTTTCGCCTAGCAGAATTCCAGGAGTTCAAACTCCATAGAGAATGGAGATTGGCAAACCTCCCCTTGGACAAGTTGTGTTTAGAACAAATAAGGGAACCCACTCCCAGCATCACTATAAGTGGAAGCTCGAGGACAGACAAGTTTAAGTCTAAGTCTAGAAGAGAATCACCAGAATGGTCTAAACGGTCAGAGAGAGACCATAATAAAAGTGAAGGATCAGTCAGGGATACTGCCCAATCTAAAGAGAACCTAGAACAACAAGTTTTATCACCAACACAAGTGAAGGTTCCTGCTCCCCTCATCCAGCCAACAAAGCCATTAAGAATTGAGCTGGAGAAAGAGTGGGAAATATTTAATGAATTAATCAACACCAAGGAGCAAAACATGGAGACACCTGAGAATACAACACAGACAATGACATAAATGGTCATTGAAATAGTCGTCAATGCTCCATAAACGGAGCACATTCCCATAGTTCCATCATCTGAAATCATGCTGAAGATAGAGGAAATCCATCCTCTAGATGTTTTTTACAGTTCACAGCATAAAGCAGTGGTTAGGAGACAAAGAAAGAAATGAAAATTAGACAGAATGCTCTCACTTGAGGAAAAGCAGCTAGATGTCCTCTGGCAAGACCCTACCACTGATCCTACAGAGAATTTGACTAAGTTATCCTAGATCGCAGGAGCTTATGCTTCTACTACTATTGATAAAGCATCTGAAGTATAGCTATTGCTTAAGGATAAAGAGGAAAAAAAATCCTATTTTTGCAGCAATAGTTACAGTAGGCCAATGCTAACCACGAAGCGGAAGAAAAATTGAAAAAATTACAGCAGGACTTTCAACAGATGCAGCTGGGTTATCAAATTAGTTTGGCCGAAAAGGAACAACAATTACAAACCATGTTATAAATGCATAAAGATGACCCCAAAGTCACAAAATTTGTGTTAGAAACCCTTGCCTTGAATGACCAACTCTTGCAACAACAAGAGACACTCTACCAAAGAATATCACAATGGAGCTCTCATTGCGAGATGAGCAACAAAATCACAAGTCAAGTCATGGATTTGCAACACGATTATGATTTAATTGATAAGAAAAGTTCTGATTATTTGAATTGGTAGGAATTGGAGGAAGGCAAGAAAGTAGGGTTTCTCAAGATCAATGAATCCCATAAAGAAAATGATGTTCAATAAGTGGGATGCACAGATCAAAAAGGCAGAACAGGCAGCAGAAGAAGCAGCGACAACAACAAGCAATGTCATTGACTATGTCAATGAAAATATGCATAGAGAAAACCTGATATCAGAAACCGCTCTAGGATTTCTCCCAAAAGCACAGCAACTGCAGACAAGTTGGAGACAAAAATTTGAAGAAAAGGCAGAGTCAATCGAGAAGTTAACTAAGTTGAATTGGGATACTTACTAGCAATACTTAGTTAAACTGCACAGTCAATGTATGACTGAAATGCCTTACAAATTCTGTCGAAAAGATAGCGCCAACACTTGTTGATTCTGTTTTCGCTGGACAACTAACATAGGAGGTCAGCCAATCGATGCTCCTGAAGCCGATGTTGAATGCTTGCAATCTCAGAGAACAGATGCATAGTTAATTTTCAGATACAGTTTTAGTTTTATTTTGATTTATTTTTGCCTTAGATGAGGACGGTCATTTAAAGCTCCTCCTATATTTTTGTAATAAACTATTTTTAGTATTTAGTTAGTAGTATTTAAACCCCTCTCATGCATTTAGAGAGGGATCTAGAAATTTGTCAAAAAACAGTTCTTCATAACATGCACTTCTGCACCCTCTGAGGAGGTTTTGATGAATGAATGGAATGAGATTTATTGATATCTGTGTTTAATGTTTGCTACTGAAATGCATTTTTGTATTCTTAGTAGATATTGAATTATGAGAAGATAAATCTATATTGTTGAAGCTCATGAATAGGACTTATTATCAATGGTACTTTTATCTCTTAATGATTTTTGCTTATGCGTCAAGTAATATGTTATGCTCAGTTGTTTATATATGAAAGCTTGAATGTTTAAGTTATCATTTGGCACTTTTGTACGGTGGTAACTATTCTGTTTATGCTTAGTGTATGAAGAACTTATTATGTGATATGCTTCTCACAATTGTTTTAGCTAATTTCTTATATGAAACAATTCACTTTTAATGAATTCTTTTCTTGTAGCAATTGAATGATCTATATTACCGATTACTGTTAGAAACTATTTTAGATCGCACAAGTGAAGAGTTAATCCCGGGATAGTTTTAGAATTAGATGTTTCTGTTCATTAGAATAAAATTGCATGTTTTAGATTAGATTTAGATTTAAATCATTTTATTTAGAAATTTTTAGAAAGGAAAACATCAACTCTTATCATCATCACAAACAAATTGGGAAACTGGTCCCATTATCCCCAGTCGTACCCACCATCCCAAATGGAAAAGGAGCTGCTTTCAAGGTCCGGACTGGGTGGGTATCCCCCTTGTTGTAGACCCGATTTTCGGGGCTTCAACTAGTAGTTAACTAAGGTGACATTACTCTTGTCATTTAGTTAATTTAGTAAACTCATGTTGGAGTCAAATGAGTTCAATTATACATGATTGTTTTATAATTTGTAGCAATCTATTTCAGTTAATTTGAGTTATTGTCAGTGTAACTAGTTCTCGCTGTTAGTAGAACTAGTGGATGTTCAGTCAAGGGTGTGTAAATTTTTTCACACTAAGTAATCATCCAGTTAACTGATCAATCAACCTAAATTAACTCATGCATGCATAGAATTCGAGTTACCCATATGAGATTGGATTTCAAGGGCAGTGTACTATCAGTTGTAAACTAGTCAAAGCTGTACATGTCATGCATACAATCAGAGAAGGACCTATAGGAATTGCAAAACCCAAATTGGTGATTTTCCTTATTAATAGGGGCCTAATTCCCAAAGGAACATCACAAGGAAATAGGGGCTTGGAGGCTCAAAATTTTAGCTAAGTATTGACCAAGGTGAGTTAGTCAAGTAGAGGATAGAAGATACAAGTGTAGGATGAGCTCAAGCTTGAGCAGAGCATATTGTATTCATCTAATTCTTTCATTAGTGCAATACAGATAGTAAGGGATTTTGATCAATTTCTTTCCTCTAGATAAATATTTGTGTATGTGTGTTCAATCTTGAAGCATGTTAATGATATTCATTCTCGATCGTGATTTTGTTTGCACAAGAAGTGTATGGCAGCTTCAAGTCTTTTGATCTAGTAAATTTCATGAGTTGTTTTTAATATATGCATTAAATTTATACATGGTATTAGAGTTAGAATCACAGTAGATATGAGAATGCAAAGTTGTCTTTGTAGGTGGATCGAATTTGCAGGATCAATTCTTCAGATCTAGCAAGATAGTTTTTCATGGGCTAAGACTCAAGTATGCCCTTGATGGTAGCTTGAATTATGTTGCTTGGAAGGACATGATAGAGGAAGTGTTGGAAGATAATGGCTAAAGGAATTCATAGATAATGATATCCTGAAGCCTCCAACATTTGATGCTCAAGATCTAGCAGAATGAAAGAAGTGTGTAGCAAAGGCAAGGAGGATCATATTCGAGGGAGTTCGAGACCATATTGTCTCAAATATCGACAGGAAAGATATTCCATATGCAATTTTTTAGGCCTTGACAAATTTGTTCCAAAAAATTAATGACCACAGGAAGATGGCACTGAAGGAAAAGCTTCAGAATATCAAGATGCAGAAGGGCGACACAATTCCATAGTACCTCAATTGGTTCACAAAATGTCATGATGAACTTGGTCAAGTTGGTGTTACTGTAGCAAAGGATGATTTGGTAAGCCTATCACTTCTAGGCCTTCCCAAGAGTTGGCACAACTACTAGGATTCGGTAAATGGGAGGGAGAAGCTACCAAACTGGGAACACCTTTGGTAAGGCGTAACACCAGAAATGAAACATCATCAAAGGGTGATGATGAGGGGAATTGTTCCTTAGACAAAAAGGAAAAGAAAGGGAAAGGGAAGAAATGCCAATCCAAAGAACAATTAGGTCAAGGGGGTAAGAAGAAAGACTTGTCCAGAATCAAGTTTTTTCACTGTTATGAACTGGGACACTATGCCACAAAATGTCCATGCAAGAAGGAAAGTAAAAGACAATAGGAGATATAGTGGGTGAAGCCTTGGCTTCATAGTTTGAACTTGATTTTACCCTCATTGCATGCATGGAAATCATAGTGATGGGTAGTATGTGGTATCTCGATAGCGGTGCCTCATTCCACATGATGAGAAATAAATAATTTTTCAGTGTCTTGGAGGAGAAGGATATCCAAATTCACATTGAGATGGGAGATGATGGAAGGTATAGTGTGATCAAAATTGGTACCGTTACTTTTCAGAGGGAGTCTGGCTCCCCTCTCAGGCTCAAGGATGTGATGTATGTATCGGGTCTGAAGAAGAATCTAGTTTCCTCCGTGGTGTTGGAAGACCATGGCTATGATGTGATATTTAGCAAAAGAAAGGATTTCTTGAGACATATCATCATGTGACAAGTGAAGTAGATTGAGGTTCAAGTGAATAACATTTACAAATTAGATGTGTAAGAATGTGTAGCATTGATCACAAAAGCAGGCAAGGTACAAATCTGAGATGTCAGTGAACTATAGCATAGAATGCTTGGCCATTTTCATCATGGCGCTTTAAAGATCATGCAACAGATTTTTACAGACCTCCCCAATGGAGCACTAGAATAGTGGGATACATGCAAAGGGTGTACATTGGGCAAGTACACAAAATCCACCTTCAATGAGAGGGATAGTAAGGCACGTGCATCCTTGAAAGGATCCACTATGATATATTTGGACTTTTCTCGATATCCTCCACCACCAAGCATGGGTATTATGTTATCTTTGTGGATGATTTCTCATAGAAAATTTGGATCTAATTCATGTAAAAGAAATAATAGACATTCTCCAAATTTGTTGAGTTTAAAGAAATTGTTGAGAAAGATACTAGCAAGAAAGTGAAGCCTCTCAAGAGAGATAACAGTGGTGAGTACATGTCGAATGAGTTTAAAAATTTCTTTGCAAAGGAAGGTATTTGACCGGAGTTGACAACACCTCATATCCCACAACAGAATGGGTTGGCTAAGAGGAAGAATAAAATTATTGTGGGAGCATCACGGGTGATGTTGCATGACCAAAGCCTACCTCTACACTTGTGGGCTAAAGCATGAAACACAATCATTTATTTGCAGAACAAGATTCCTCACAAGATTCTCGGCATGAGTACACCAGAGGAAGATTTTTCAAGGAAGAAACCAAATGTGTTACAATTCAAGATATTTGGATCATCAATTTACTGTCATGTTTCCAAGGAAGCAAGGAAAAGGCTATATCTGATAGTAGAGTTGGGAATATTTGTGGGATACACTGATACACCTCACAACTATCAAGTGTACTTTCCATCCCTTAGGATGACAGTGGTCAGACGGGATGTGAATTTTGACGAGGAGAAGGAAATGAGGTGTTCTCTTAAGAGGGAGCTTCAGTTGCAGCCTGATTAAGAAATTTGTTGCTCCAAACGAAGAACCTCAGGAAGTTGTGGAGCAGCAACAGAGAGAGAAGGAGAGAGTGGAGACATCCAGAGAAGGAAGGAATAAAACTATCTAAGCTGACAGATTATTGAAAGATGCTGGGGAGGATGTGGGAGTTGTTGGCTTATTGGGGCCTGATCCAAGTTCCGAATGTTTTAGCCAAACAAATCCCGAAACTACCGGCCCTTTCGGCAATAGTCCGCGGAGTGCAGACTGAGGTCTCACCTAAGGTAGTATGGGAGGGTGCTGGAACTAGGTTTCTGCACCCTAGGGATATCTTAATGAGGTCTAGAAGTACGCAAGTCGATCCTGCACATTGCGCAACTTCCACGCAGTCGCTTGTTCAAAGTAACTACCTGCGCTCGGTGCGGATGACGAGTGTGAGTGAAATTTACCTTTTCTGTGCTTATTATTATTATAGATCTCGAATTACTTAAGAAGGCACAATTCTTTCATTTTCCATTTAACATAACAGACATACGCACAATCATAAATCATAAATAGATGCATAAACCAGAATATAGAACAGATATGCGATATTCCAAAACCAACTTATCTTTATTAATGCCTTTTTCTAGTTACAATCCACTTCCTACCCTACGCACTCCGCTGTAGGGGTCCACGCACTCAACTGCAGACTCTAGCCAGGTCTCCACCCACATAGCTGCAAAGCCTCTATCCCTAATTACAACCCAAAAACGGGCTTACAGACTCAGATCTAATACCGCATTCAAACACCCATATTACTTCTTACATCACCAAAAAGTTGCCTTTTACAGTTAGAGCCTCGCTCTTATTTATACATTCCCATGGTCTGCAGACCATGGTTAGGCTGACACATTCTAGATTAATTTACAATATTTTAGGGCGGACTATCCTTAGACTTGACCCATTACAATTTGCGCTCTACGCACTTTCGCAAAGCTTTTACAATACCAATACCCAAAAATGTGGGCTTCAAGCCCCAAAACCGTTACGCGGGAGATCCACTGCCCAACAGGCCCCCAACACAATCATCGTGACTCGTCCCGAGTCACCTGGCTGGTGCAGTAATCTTCACGTGAAGTTCATCCAGCAATTTCTACGCTTTGCTTACGTCCACAACACATTCCTCCACTATCTGTTGTATTCGTTGTACGCGTATCTATGATGTTTTGTTAGCAGGTGCAAGTCCTTGCCTAAGTGCATATACAACCTGTATGTGTGCCAACTTTCCCTCGATCTTGGCGGTGACCATGAATGCTTCCTTGAGACAAGGTTGGATGTGTTCTTTAAGCACTGCTTCTTTCTGATGTGTAATGTCCACCTAGGCCTTTAGAGCCTGGGCCTCCTTCATCTTAACCAGTCATTGAGTAAGGGCGACCATCTACGTGGTCCCCCTAACATTGTTGTAAGCCTGCTACAACTCCCGTGCTTTTGTCTCTAGCCGTTGGAGCATCGGGTCTTCCTGCAGTGAACTGAGAGTGATAAGTGATTGATCTATCAAGCCAGTGCATTCCTGCATGGCACGCTCTATTGTTTCTAACCTTTCTTGAATGGTCTGGTGCCACTGCTCTCAGACCTCCGGCGGCATAGAGGGTTGTGCCTTTAGCCTCAGCTCTGTGATCTATAAGTTCAAGTCCAACTGGATCCTTGTGGCTTCCTCCTTTGCCTCACAAAATCCACTGACCAATTTGTGGATCCGTATGCCTATTGGTAAGTCCACTGCAATCTCAAGATCGAGGGTGCGGCGACATGCTTCCTCGACCATTTGTTCCAACTACTAAGTCTGTGCTACTACTTCATCATGTTGGAGGCTCAGTTGCTCGATGTTGATTCATTGTTCACTGAGCATCTATATTGTGCATCCTTCCCTAGCGCAGAGCTCTGTCATCGCTCCATCCTGTAGCTGGTATAATATTTCTCGTGGGAGGGCAGCCAAGTTTAATCCAAGTCCCTTTAGCGGGCCTATTATGGCTTTGTCCTATGCATTGTCTATTGTCAGTGCACCTTCCGGTAGCATGACAGTGTTAGCCATTTTGGCTCGCAGCAACTGCTCGGTTGCTGATGTACCTATAGCCCCATAGGTGGCTATCATTCCCTGCTATGGGGGTCACACCTGAAGTTGCGTTCGGAGTTCCCCCAACACAGTCTGTTGATCCGTCATTGCCTCCTGGAGCACCTCCAAGGTGACTTCGCAAACTATCACCAATGTCGCATAGGTCACCCTCAGTCAGTGTGATAGGCTCCCCATTCAACTTGGGTGCCTTGGTCTTCTTTCGAGGCCTTGTTTGTTTTGTCACATGCGGCCATTTTAAGGTTGTAGAGGTGGTGCTCGGGTCTACACCTTTTGTCGTATCATCTGCCCCATGCCCTGTGGTCAAGTTCGAGCTTCTTTCTTCCTGTGTCAGAGTGGCCCCTACTGCTACTGTCTTTTCCACTGCGGCCTTTGCTACCTCCTGAGACATCTGTACTTCTTCAGCTATTTGTTCGTTCCACTTTTGTTGTGCTAGAAACATGGCAACATTCTTCTGTTTTTGAATCTCCGTCTGACCACGCCCCACCAAGTCTGGTGCGCGCCATTCTAGTGGCCATGTGTCGAGTACGGAAAAAACAACATCATCTATTGCAATTAAGGGGAGTGTGGTCAACTTCTGTTCTGGATCCTTCCGTGCCCTGTTATACACATGGTGCATATCCACTTTAAAGTATGCAAAACTCTTTACGCTGTCATATATCAAAGTGGATAGGCACGGTTGTTTTTTGATCCATAGTCGTATGCTCGACTCCATCAGTACCTAGAAGATCTTGGTTTCCCAGATTCGCGTGGCATCCTTTATTTCCCATAGCGGTGCATATTTTGCTACCTCTAGCCAATCCTGGTCAAGGTGAGGAAATTGACTATCCTTAGGCAATTCACTTGTAACCAACAGTATGGATTAGAGAAATCACACGTAGTGGAAGGTCTTACCCTATTCTTGGGCCTCCCTATAGTTTGTCAGGAACTCATCGCGGAGGAACCGTGCCCAGTTGAATTGTACCCCTTCTTCACATTGCTCAGCCAGCACAATGACCATTGCCGATACCTCATTACCTCAGTGTTTTCTCATCACCTTGCCTGCCAACAACTAGGTAGTGATGCAGACCCCTTTGTTTTGAATACTAGTAATAACATATCCCCTCTGCTTTTTCTCCAATTTATATTTCTTTTTCATGGCTTTTACAAGCGTCAAGTCTCCATTTGTGCCAGCTATTTCTGTGGGGTCCCTTCTCGCATAGGGAAGCCGAGAAATTCAATGAACGAGTTTTGCCATGATGGGAATGGGTTCTTGCAACCACAAGTACCTATTGTGCACCAGGCAAAGTAGTTTTCTAATGAAAAATATTGTGATCGGGGCCCGATGGAAGTGTGGAATCGATAGGAGGTGGAGTAGCCCGGCCTCTTCCACCCTGTGCAGCCATGTCTGTGGTTGCAGTGTTGTAATGGCCCACTCCGTGCTTTGTTCCATCAGCTCGCTAGTTCCCAAATGGGAAAACTTCTTGCTGTTCGCAAGGTCCTAGTCTTCAAACTTCAAAGCTGGAATGTGTCCCACAGTTTTTCCTTCGGACAGAACCCCTTTGGGGATGGATGGGGTGTTAAGTGTGCTTTTAATGACATCCAAATATCTAGGTACCTTTACCCTCCCTTTCTGGGGAGGGACATACTTGGGCAGTTTTACCACAGAACATTCTAGATGGATGTCTTCGTTCGCCTCTTCCTCTGGTTCCATATCTTCGACAAAGGTTGGAGGATCCTCTTCCTCATTGTCACTTTCAATATTTACTATTTTTCCCTTTTCTTCCATCGACAGTTTGCCGAATCACAGATTTTACGGAGACATACAGACTAGTCCTACTACCTGTGGATCCTTTTTAGGCCTTGACGTCTGTGGCAATTTAGTGATTTCTGGTGCATCCCCTACTGGTGGCGGAAAACTCTACAGATCTCCCTTGGTTTTTGACATGATTCTGATCAGGGACTCCTGTGTATCCTTCGGCAATGCTTCAAACCACGAACTTGATCTTACAACCTCCTCATTCATCAGGTTTATGCCCCCTTGATAACATGATAACCATATTCGTAAACTGCCAAGGGTTTTTTGAGAGGGGACCATCTGTGATTTATAGGCCCCTTCGACCATCCCCCCATTTTCTGGCTCATTAATGCTATATTGGCAGCAGATCATTTCAAATCGAGTTTTGACTTCGTGTCTTAAATGCCCACCACCCACTTCTTTTTTCCTTAATTCGTATATCTTGTCATGAACAGTGATGCCAACAGTCACTTCCTTGTTGATCTGTGTAGTAGCATAGCCCATTTCGTGCGACTACGATGCTTGGGATGTACCAACCCTGTGTGCACCCTTGTTTTCACGCAGCTCCCTAACAGACTGTTTTATGGTCCCGCACTCTCTTTCAATTGTTTGGAGCTCTAAGATTGTCTCCTCTTCGGCTAGTTAGGTTGTCGCACCCTCTTAGTGCACTACTAGTGCGTCCTGGTGAACATCCCACGACACGGTTTCTGTTGTCACTACTATGCACGCAGTTGGATGCGGCGCGCTCTCCTGATTTCTCTTGAGAGTGAGGTGCAACCTTAATCTCAGTATTCGACCAATTACCTTGCAGTCATATTCCTTCAATTCATCCTTAGGTTTGTACGTATCCAGTTGCAGCTTTCCAAGTTTGTCATTCAGAAATTCCTCCTTTAGTTCTTTTTCCAACTATTTAATCTCCACTTCCAACATCATATTTTTCCTTCTGAGTAGTACCCTATTTTTTTCCAATTCACGAATTTGCGCATTCCCTTGCCAAATGACTTCCTGAATCCCTTTATACTCCTCTTCCCACGGTTGTATAAGCCCTTCAACCTGGACTTCGCGCAATGTTCTCTTCTCTGATATTACTACATCCATGGCCTTCTACAGAGGTGCTTCAAGGACCTCAGTTCTTGTACCATTCTGTAGCCTCGAATTCGAGGCCATATTTTTGCAGAGCGCTTGATGTGCCCATCTGACCCATGGGACGCATAGATCCCCTTTTTTATATTGTATCCGCTGACCCTTATTCGTGAGTTTGCATACCTTGGCGATCGCTCCCCCCTTCACACTTGGTAATCTAATCCGCCATTTGCATCCTATTAGATCATGCGCTTTAATACTGCTGCACGTCTGAACAGTCCATTCTGGTATGGTACTTTTGACTTTGTTGAAGGATTCATCCAATCTTGTTACCCCCTCATTTGCTAGCATTTACCTTGCTTCGGTCGTTACGTGTCGTAGTGATTGAATCATTAGGTTGCAATTCAGCGTGGTTACTTCATGCAACTAGTTCTACCAGCGTTCTGTTTCTTCATCTAAATCTGAAGTACAGGAACTGTCGTGTTCCCATGATATTCTCCCATCTTCAGTCGGGTTCACTCGATCCTAGTCTTGCACCATTATCTGGTAAATGTAATCCAGCTCATCGTCGTTGTCATTGTCGCGCATAGGTTCCATGTATCGTTCTCCTTCAGCTGGATCCAGCGGAACTAGTACGCGTAGGGACTTTTACTCGAAAATCATTTTCCGCTTTTTCAAGTTGATGACTCCATTCATATATGTGGCCTAGTATATTCCTATCAATGCGGGGTAATAGTTAATGTCATCTATAATCTCTATTACCTCAAAGTTTGTCTGCATGCTCGCACCTTCGATATCCACTATCACCCCTTTCAATCTTCCCATGGGAAAGATATTTTGTTGGTTCGCCATCCGTAATTGAATAGGAGACCACTGTAATGCAAGCTTGCCCATGCATTCCCATGTCTATTTCGGTAACACACTTGCGTCCAAGCCCAAGTCTAGGATTACCTGATCCATCTCATATTTGCCAATTTGTGTTGTCAACCACATTTCTCTTCTGGTGCACAAAGCATGCTTCCTCATTTTTCGAACTGCGTGCGCTTCACTCGATCCTGCACATCTAGAAATTGACTCTTGTAGTCCTTTGACTACCTTGTTGTCACGTAACAGTTTCATACATGTCTCTAAAAGGGTAGTTAGCATAGACGGATTCAAGCCCATCTCTGGTTGATCCTTACTACCTGAAGTAGAGACATCCGTGAAGCTCTTCTTAGCTTCCATAAACATTTCCTTTATGTGTTCCAAGTCAAACTCAGGTTCCTTTATAGGAGCCTTACATACCCAAGTATCTTCTTCAGGCTACTTCCCCTTATCTTCCCTCATGGTCATGCCACTTCTGAGCATCATGTTCACATTGGGGTCTTCTTCACGTAGTTCAGACCTCATCATTTGGATATTTTGCGTCGGAGTACGCTGCAACACCCATTTTTTGCGCATATGTGTGATCAGCGTCAGACAATATACCATTTCATGATCAAACTATTCACAGTATGGGCAAGATAGTCTCGTTGGGTTGGTACAATCATGAGCGTAGTGCCCAGCTCCTCTGTGTTAGGGTCCCATCCTAACCCCCTTATCTATGTAATGGGACCACGTCATAGTCAAGAGTCAATATAGCCCATATTAATAATTGTAAGTGGTTAATCCACAATTAATAACGGAACCACAGTTAGTTGCAAATGGGCCGTAGTATTAGATAGATGGTATTAGTAATACGCAGTATTGGCCCGTGGTATTGCACGTAGGAGTCATATATAAAGGATAGAAACTCCCTGTGAGGAGCATCGTGTCTTATTTTGTAATCGAGCTCTGCTCTAGTGGAGGTTTCCCCCTCGAAGAGACAAGTGAACATTACTCTCTGAATAATAAAATCATTGCTATTCTATGTTCTGGGTATCTTTTCTTCGCATATTCCGTATTTGGGTACCATTTGCAGGTTAAGAGCATAACAAGTGGTATCAGAGCACTTTCCAGGGCCTGTGGGATCTCCATTTAGTAGCAATTTTTTTTTTTGGCTCGAGACGTGTTCCGGCGTCTTTAAACCACGGGATGTATCATTGAGCGCATAAATCTGCGGATTTGGGGAGGCATGCACACAAGAAATACAAGAGGTGGTCACATCTGTTGGACTCCCTTGTAACCCCTGTGGGTACCCCTTCGAGTAGTAGCGCATTAGACAGAACCGCGCACGGACTGTCTTCCACGTACCCTCTGGGTATATTGGAAGCCCCATAGGCTCCCTGAAAACCTCGACATAGATAAACCGTTGGCCGTCTTGCGGCTACAGTACACCGAGAACAGCACTCTGAGAGATTACTCGCCCGTACGATAGGGTAGTCGGGTGGTACAGCTAAGGGTACGGTCGACCCTCCTTAGTTAGAGCCCTGAAACATTGGGCCGAGTACTACTGCCAGACCCTTATGTATATTGCGATCTGTAGCACCTGACACTCCTCAAGACCCTAGTTCCTTTTTAATCATCATCTCTTCCAGATCCGCTTGAGCAAAGGAGTGCAGCAGCAGCAGACATCGGTCCCAATCAGCCAGTTCTGATCTATTAGATTCATCAGATCTTCCAAAGCAGTCAGTTCAGTCGTCCAGCGCTATCCAATCCACCATTCAGATCTCTCATATCCACCAGACCATAAGCGTTGTGAAGGGTTCCTATACCAGGGTATAATTGTCGCAGGACTTTTGGCCGCATTGACATTTTGAGGAATTGGCGACTGCAGTATTGATCAAGAAGGAGTAAAACTCCGTTAGGAGTAAAAAATTAAAAAAGTCTGAGATCTTCCGGGACGCTTATTGGTGATATAGCCCATTAAAATCAGGACGACGAGCTGAGCATGGTGGTACCATTCACTTAATTGGGAAAAAAAATTTGGCGGTCCCAATTTTTCATCAGGTCGGTGTATGGTAGCAACTAGAGCTCAAGCGATGGCCAATGAAAGGATGGACAAACTGGAAGAAAATGTGAACGAAATCCAAACTCAGCTTCACAGAATAGATCTGGAGAGAATGCATAGAGAGCTTAGTGGACTAAGTATCCAGCTACAGAATTTGCAGGCAAAAGGCAAAGAGGATTTTATGTCAAACGGCAAGGAGCAAGCCCACGAGGAGGGGTATAATGGCCATGACTGTATTTATGGTGAATCTAGCCACTCTCCTCACGTCTAGCACACCCATCCACCACCCAGTTAGCTACCTCCCAAGTTGGATATGCATAAATTTGACGGTTCTCACACGTCCGCATGGCTAGCACAAATGGAGCAGTATTTCAAATTGAATCATATCCTAGATGATGCGACTAAGCTTATGTTAGGGAGCATGTACTTCGACAATGAACGGTGCAATGGTGGGAATGGCATTAGCGTTGCAATGGATATTTTAGGACTTGGACCCAATTTACCAAAGCTCTTCGAGATCGCTTTGAACAAGAAGACTCTTATTTGGGTCGTCTCACTAAGCTCCGACAGAATGGTACAGTGGAGGAATATATTAATTCTTTTGAAGGCTTAGCTTTCCGCACTAGGGGTCTCACAGATGAGTTCTACATGGAATGTTTTATCAGCGGTCTTAAAGAAGCCATCAAAGCTCAAGTTCTACTTCACCACCCTCCCACGTGGACGAAGGCTTTCCAGGTAGCTCGTAAGGTGGAACATGCAATAGCAGCCCAATACAGTCGCCCAAATTTCCCCGCTAAAGGTCGTCCCCCACAGGCTCAGAACACGACTCAAAAACTTAAGGTCCAAAAGGTGTCCTCTGCGGAAATGGCCGAAAGAAGGAAGCAAGGACTATGTTACTACTGTGATGAAAAATACTCCCCAAGTCATAAATGTAAGGAGCCGAAATTCTTTCAAATAGATGCCACTGACTACAGCTCAATAGAGGAAGATCCTCCACTCGAGGAACATGAGCAACTAGAGGACGACAACCAACAGGACAATGTCTCTGACGAACCAGTTATTTCGTTGCATGCCTTAGCAGGGATTTATTCCCCTCAAATGCTCAAAATCAGAGGGTTTATTAAACATCGCCCAGTAGTAGTCTTGATTGATAGTGGAAGTACACATAATTTCATCCATCAAAAAGTCGCCGAAGCAGTGCATTTCTTTGTACGAGAAGTTTCTAACTTCCAAGTTCAAATTGCAGATGGAGGCACAATGAAATGTGAAGGCCATTGTGAAAATGTCAATCTTCAAATGGGTGATTATCAGTTGAAAACCCACATGTTTGCCATACACATGGGGGGTTGTGACATTGTCCTCGGCGCTGACTGGCTCCGCACTCTTGGGCGAATCACAATGGATTTCCAGGAGTTGTATATGAGTTTTAAGAAGAACAACCACACACATACCCTCCGAGGACTCCAGGCGGGAGCCCCCTCTATCATCAGCTCGCATAGGATGGAAAAATTGTTAAAAAAGGGCAATCATGGAGTTGTAGCTCAATTTAATGCCATCCAAGTAGTCGAAACCAAGTCGCCGCCACTTCATCCTGAGATGCAACAGATTTTACATAACCATCTGCCAGTCTTTGACAAGCCTCAAGGGCTTCCACCCTCGCGAGGGGAATATGATCATAGCATCACCTTGGTTCCAGGGGCCCAACCCCCAAATGTGTGCCCATACAGATTTCCGTTCACCCAAAAGAACGAAATAGAAAAAATCATCAGGGAACTTTTGGAAGCAGGGGTCATTTGTCCCAGCATCAATCCTTATTCATCCCCAGTGGTCATGGTGCTCAAAAACGATGGGGAGTGGCGGATGTGTCCTGACTTCAGGGCCCTCAATAAGCTGACAATCAAAGATAAATTTCCCATCCCGGTG
>APFE031581293.1:86028-101936 GCA_000404065.3 Pinus taeda
TGGGGCAGTTTTAATGCAGGAAGGGTGACCGTTGGCCTTCACAAGCTAGCAACTCAGTGGGAAGAATCAGGGCCAATCTACATACGAGAAGGAAATGATGGCCATCTTACATGCAGTCGGCACCTGGCGACCTTATTTATTGGGGCGAAATTTCCAAATCCACACAGATCATCGCAGTCTTAAATATTTTTTGGAGCAATGCCTATCCTCCCCACTACAAAATAAATGGCTAGCCAAAATGTTGGGATACGATTATGAGATCATTTACAAGAAAGGGAAAGACAATAGTGTAGCAAATGTATTATCTCGCCAATTTGAGGAGGGAAGTACCTAGCAATTTCCCTTCCCATTCCAGAATGGATTGAAGAGGCTCGCAGGGAATGGTTTTCACATCCCGGGCTCTCCCAACTCATTTCTCAATTGCATGCGGATCCAAATTCCACCAAGGGCTACTCGTGGTAGGATGATATTCTTCGCTACAAGGACAAAGTCGTAATATCGCCAACATCCACCTTCAAAAGTCGCATTTTGGTAGAGATGCACTCATCTCCCATTGCAGGTCATTCGGGCTTTCAGAAGACGTATGCTTGCACTAGAAGATCATTTTTCTGGACAGGCATGAAAAAAGACATCCTTACCTTCGTAATCGAATGCGATGTCTGTCAACGCCACAAAGGGGAAACCGTCAACACACCAGGCACATGACAACCATTTCCCATTTCGGCATCAATTTGGACGGAAATTTCTATGGATTTCATTACAGGTCTTCCAAAATCAGGGAACAAGTTAGTCATCATGGTGGTTGTGGACCGATTGTCGAAGTATGCTCATTTCTGCGCTCTTTCCCCACCCGTTTACACCCACCTTGGTTGCTCAACTTTCATGGATCAGATCTTCAAATTGCATGGCATGCCCATTTCTATTGTGTCCGACCGCGACCTGATCTTCACCAGCAATTTTTGGCAGGAAATCTTCAGAATACAAGGCACTCAACTAAAACTCAGTACTTCCTACCATCCTCAAACAGATGGTCAAACTGAAGCAGTCAACAAATGTCTAGAAACCTACCTTAGGTGTTTTACTTCAGAAAAACAACACCTTTGGGTACAGTGGCTACATCTGGCAGAATGGTGGTATAACACCAACTATCATGCCACCACCAAAATGACTCCCTATGAAGAAGTATATGGTAAACTCCCACCTTCACCTACTTCATATCTCAAGGTCTGCTCAAAAGTCCAAGCAGTGGATCAACTCCTACAACACCGCGCAACTATGCTCGCCCATCTTCGAGAGAATCTTCATGAAGCTCAGAACCGCATGAAGCAACAGGTAGACCAGCATCGCTCAGAGCGCCAATTTCAAGAAGGGGATCAGGTCTTTTTATGGCTCCAACCATATAAGCAAACATCACTCAAAGACAAGGGATGTCAGAAACTCTCTCCCAAATTCTACGGACCATATCAAGTACTTCAACGCATTGGAGAAGTGGCTACAAGTTGGCTTTGCCACCTACTACAAAAATCCATCCAGTTCTTCATGTCTCATGCCTCAAGAAAGTGATTGGGAACAATTGCAGAATTCAGACTAGTCTACCGGAATTGGACGAAGAAGGATCCATCTGGCTTCAACCGGAACAGGTCCTCGACACACGAGTCAAGCAACTACGCGGCCGCATGATTAAGGAAGTCCTAGTCAAATGGAAAGACACCTCTCCAGAAGATGCAACTTGGGAGCCAGCCACTATTCTGCAGCAGTTTCCGCAGCTTCAGCCTTGAGGACAAGGCTAGTCTTAAGGGGGTGGGCATGTTAGGGTCCCACCCTAACCCCCTTATCTATGTAATGGGACCACGTCATAGTCAAGAGTCAATAAAGCCCATATTAATAATTGTAAGTGGTTAATCCGCAATTAATAACGGAACCACAGTTAGTTGCAAATGGGCTGTAGTATTAGATAGATGGTATTAGTAATACGCGGTATTGGCCCGTGGTATTGCACGTAGGAGTCATATATAAAGGATAGAAACTCCCTGAGACGGGCATCGTGTCTTATTTTGTAATCGATCTCTGCTCTAGTGGAGGTTTCCCCCTCGAAGAGGCAACTGAACATTACTCTTTGAATAATAAAATCATTGCTATTCTGTGTTCTGGGTATCTTTTCTTCGCATATTCTGTGTTTTGGGTCTCTTCTCTTCGCATATTCTGTATTTGGGGTATCATTTGCAGGTTAAGAGCATAACACCTTCCATCCTGAACAGAGTATCTACGGAGTACTAGATGATACCTAAAGAAGCTGGACAAAAGCAGCACAGGAGAATTGAGGCAGAAGTTATCGATAACTCCCTTCCATGGGCCTATTTTGATGGCTCAGCACAGGAATCAGGATGTGGAGGAGGAGATATACTACATTTATCGGACACCCACTCCTTTAAAATTCAAATGGGTTTGGGAAGGGGAACAAACAACTATGCCAAGCTTCTGACTGCCAAATTCCTCATATAATATGCATTACATAAACATTGCACGCATTTGCAACTATTTTGTGATTCAAAACTGGTTGTTAATTGGATCAACAAAAAACACATCTGCAATGCATATACATTGAAGCATATTCTAGATGAGATTCATAGACTTATCATGTCTTTTGACTCTTTTACTTGTTATCATATCTACAAGGATTGGAACACTGTTGTTGACCACTTATCCAAAGAAGCAGCGATCACGGATGATGACAATTGGATGATTTGCGAGGAAAAGGATGGTGTTGTTTATCAGCACTATCACAGACCTTTCATAGATCCTGAATTCATATGAGTAGTACTGCAAGAACAAATATCAATTTCGATGGTTTATCCTTTTTATTATCTTTTTGTTTAACTGCAAATATTTATTAGAACTTATTACCCTCTCTGCGAAGAGAGCTAGACAGTTACTTATTTTGTTCATTTCCAAATACTCCCTGTGCAAACGAATGCTCAAAGTTTTTCTATTTTTGAACAGGCAATGCCTCACTCAAGTAATGCTTATGCATATGCAAAATGTAATTTTCTCCTATTAATGAAAATTACGACTTTTTCCACAGGAAAAAAATAAAAAACTTCTATATTCTTTTCTAATATTTACAATATTTGTCTTTTATAACTATTACTTAATATATAAACTTGAAGTGTTATAAGCTTTTTATCTTATTTTTAAAATATTTCACTATATTCTCATTAATAATAAAAATTATTTTGATAGAAAAATATTATCTACCAATATAGATTCATCTTAATTCAAAATCTATCAAACACTAGAGGGATCAAATCTCTCAACATCCAAACCTCTTTTTGAGTGTAAAACTGGAGAAAAAATTTATATATAGAGAGATTTGATTCCTAATTCCAAAGTTAAAAGTAAATTTATAGTAATTCTTTATAATATTACCTATATTTATATAACTTTCACATATCTCTATATAAACATTCTTGTTTTTAATTTTACTAAATCTCACGATACAAACATTCTTATTTTTAATTTTAATAAATCCCAACTAAAATCTATACATTTTTTTGACATGATATATATATATATGTTTACTGATTTAATCGAAATATAAAATTGTAAAACATTATAATAGTTATAGATTTGAATTATTATTTTAATTCTATGCCACATTTATTTTAATAATATTTTTATTCATTAAATTAATAAGCTTTTATATGCTAATTAATAAATGCCTTGAACTATCAT
This sequence comes from Pinus taeda, assembly GCA_000404065.3. Classification (NCBI taxonomy): domain Eukaryota; kingdom Viridiplantae; phylum Streptophyta; class Pinopsida; order Pinales; family Pinaceae; genus Pinus; species Pinus taeda. Next base: position 89,761 of record APFE031581293.1, read on the forward strand.
GATTACATGTAAATCGTAGTATTTAAACTATTTTACTGTGAGAATATATTATTTTTTTCTGGAAAAAAGTGTGTAATTATAATAGAAGCAATTAATTATTTTTATTATTTCTAATTTTTTATAGTTTTTAAATGATCCACATTATGATTATTATTATTATTATTTTGAATCAAAGCTTCATTTTATAGAGACACAACATCTTTCCCTCAGTAAGTTGAAACTTAAATAGTTTCGCTTATTTACACACACTAAAACATATCTGTCATATTGTGCTGATATTTAAATATTTACACTCATTTATGGACACTACAATCCCCTACTAAATTGTAAAGCAACACCTTTACACTATAAAATTTAATATAAATTCCTAAACAATTATTTATAGATGTACATATTACTAGACAATTAAACTATTATAATTTAAATCTGAATTGTAACCATAAAATAGTTCATTGCCATTTAAAATTAAATATTCTTAAACTTTTCTTTAAAAAATAACATAACTATTAAAAATAATTACGAAGATACACATTTACTAACATAATGAAGTGACGGTATCCCAAAACATGATAAAATGCGTTGAGTGACAACATTCCAAAACCTGATAAAATGTGTTAAGTGACAATATCCAAAAACATGTGATAAATTGTGTTTTGTATGCATGTTCATTATATATTAAAAATTTGTTTTATATGTAAAATTATTATTAATATATTTCTAGAAAGTCACTACTTTCAACCAAAAAGTGAGTGTATATATGTGCTCCATATCCCCTTGTGGAGCAAAATTGTAACATTTCGAGCCTCAACAATATTGTGCCCTATGAAAAAGGTTTACAAAATTATTTGAGATGTAAAGATGGTTGTTTTAACTAAAATAGTACAAACTTTTTTGATTAGAAATTACAAGGTTAAAAAGGGTGGCGGGAGGTGAGAGATTTTGTGTAGCTTCGAAGGAAAGGTTTTGGGTGGCGGGAGGTGAGAGATTTTGTGTAGCTTTGAAGGAAAGGTTTTGTATAGCTTCGAAAGAAAGTTTTGGTATGCAATTTTGTAAAGGCATGATCACAAGTTAGACATACAAAAATATTTGTTGGTCTTAGAAGACAAACTAATTTTTTTTGAGAATATCTATCACCTTCCATGATATTTGTCAATAATCTATCTTGTTCATAATAATTAGAGTCAATTCAGTCTTTGTTAACCTGATCCATGCTATGTTAACTTGATACATATAACCAAACGAGATTTTATTGCGACTATCTATTGCTCTCCATGATAACTAAATTTATAAGTTTTGAAATTCTAAAATGTCTTTTTCAAATAATTTCAAAAATGGAATTCAATATTTGATAAATAAAATCTCAAAGTTCAAAAATCAGATTTTATTTAAATGAAACTTTTTTATTCTTTGCTCTTTTGGGATTTCTTGTCAAAAATAATTCGAATCAACTTTCTTAAATCAACTTAACAGCTTACAGGTGTGGAACACCACCTGTAAGACTGCCACTGCAGAACACGCTTTGCCTTACATACTTTACATGAAAGATATTTATAGTTTACACACAATTAAGGAAGTTGAACATAATTCTAGAAAATGGGAACAAAATCCTAATCTAAGGTTTTGTTTGAACTACTACTCCATTAAGACATTTCTACATTAATCTCAACACTCCCCCTTAATGGACAAATGGATTCATAGATATGCCTAATACTTCCCTAAACAACTCAAATTTGATTCTACCAAGGAGTTTGGTAAAAATATCAGCAACATTGTCACAACTATTACAATATTCAATATGGATTTCTTTTGGCTGAACTTTCTCCATGACAAAATGAAACTGTGTATCGATATGCTTTGTGTTCTTATGGAAAACTCTGTTATTTGCAAGTTTGATGGAGCTCTGGTTGTCACATTCGATCATTGTTGCAACCTTCTGTTCTTCTCCAACATCAATGAGAAGTCTCCTCAACCAAAGTGCTTCACATGTTGCTGCACACATAGCTTGATATTCAGCTTTCACAGAAGATAAGGATACTGTGTTCTACTTTTTGATACTCCCTGTAATCACCCCAGATCTAATGCTTAATGCATAGTCTATTATGGATTGGTTGTCATCTACATTTCCAGCCCAATCGGAGTCTAAAAAACCTGTCAATCTAACATCACACGAATCAGTATAATTATACCAAAATCTAAGGTTCCCTGGAGATACCTCAAAACACCTTTAGCTGCAACCCAATGGCTCTCAAGGGGCTTTGACATAAATTGGCTCAATGCACTAACTGCATAAGCCAAATTAGGTCTAGTTGTAGTCAAGTAGATTAGACTCCCAACCAGCTGTCTATACAATGTCGCATCTACCTCCTTAGATCCATCATCATTCAGAAGTTTTAAATTATGTTGTAAAGGTATTGCTGCAGCTTGGCGCTGATCCATTCTAAACTTTTCTAGTAAACTCATTACATATTTACTTTGTGACATAAAATTTTGTCTAGAATGCCTCCAGACTTCCAAACCCAAATAGTAGTGTAGCTCTCCAAGGTCTTTCATCCTAAAGACTTGTGACATCTGCTCTTTGATTTATTTAATGAGATCATCAAAATTCCCTATAATGATTAGATCATCTACATATAAAGAAATCAAAACAATCATTCCCTCTTTATTAAACACGGTATAAAGATTAGGGTCATTTTTGCTTCTTTTATAACCATGCTATAATAAAAATGAATCAATTTTGTCATACTATAAACTGGGTGCCTGTTTTAGTCCATACAGTGCTTTATTCAACCTGCAAACTAAATGTTTTTCACCTTGTTTGACAAACCCCTCAAGTTGCACTAAGTAGATTTCTCCTTTTAAGTCCCCATTTAAAAATGCAGATTTAATATCTAGCTAGTGAATCGTCCAATGGTGTTTGGTAGCTAAAGAAATTATCATTTGATTGTGTTTAATTTAGCTATAGGGAAAAATGTTTCATCATAATTTAAACCTTCTTGCTGTGAATACCCCTTTGCAACCAGCCTAGCTTTATACTTATCTATGCTCCCATCTGCTTTAAAATTAGGCTTATACAACGATTTACATCCTATGGGTTGTTTGCATTTAGGTAATTTAACTAAATCCCAAGTTTTGTTTCTGAGAATTGATTCATATTCCTCATCCATAGCAGCCCTCTATTCACTGTATTGACTAGGTTCTTTATAAATAGAGGCTTCAACAACATTCATCATACTAGTTATAAAAGCATTTTCCCTATATCTTGCTCGCAACTAAGATTTCCTACCTGATCTCATGAGTGGTGGGGTAGCTTCAAACCTTGTCTGATCATCATTTTCTGGAATTGGATTGATAGCTACATCATTTTCTTTCCCCTTTTGATGCTACTGCTGCTACTGCATCTCCTCATTGTTGTCACCTGATTCATCACTTCCTTCTTCCACCAACAAGGGCACATGCCAACATTAATTAACACTCACATGGCTTCCATCATTAACCTACTCGTAAAACACTACATCTCTACTCGCAAACACTTTATGAGTAGAGAGATTAAACAGTTTGTAAGCCTTAAATTATGTACAATACCCAACAAAGATATATTTGATGGACTTTGAGTCAAGTTTCTTTCTATCTTCCTTTGGGATATGGGAAAACGCTTTGTTGCCAAAAAATCTCAAATGCTTAACTGCAGGTTTATAACCAAATAAAGCTTCAAAACGAGTTTTAAAATCTAAACTTCTTGTTGGACTCATATTCCGTAGATAGACTGCAGTGTTAATTCCTTCAGTCCAAAAGTCGTTATAAAGATTCTTACTTTTTAACATATCGCGAATGCACTCCACAAGGGTTCTATTCTTCCTCTCTGCAATCTCATTTTGTTGAGGAGTGTGGGGTACTGTAAACTGCTGTTGTATCCGATTATTTTTGCAGTATTTGAGTACAAAAGATTCCTTGTACTCTCCCCCTTGATGCGAGCGGATAATCCTGATGCTTTTACCTGTCTGTTTTTCAACCATACTTCTGAACTCCTTGAAGTATTCAAAAGTGTTCCTCTTCTTCCTAAGGAAATACACCCAAGTAAATCTAGTACAATCATCAATAAATAGTAAAAAGTAGTATGCACCACCTAACAATCTTGTCTGCATAGGCCCACATAGATCTGTGTGTACCAACTCGAGTATATCTCTCTTCTTTCTATAAGGATTTACAGGAAATTCATCTCTATACAACTTTCCTAGTGCACATGCATCACAATCAATATGAGAAGATTTTAAAACAGGAAGACCTTCGACCATACCTCTTTTTTGTAAAAGCAACAGATCATTGAAGTTAATATGGCCGAACCTCTGGTGTCATAAGTCCACTGTAGTCATGGCAGATAATGCCAATGCCTGATGTGGTGTGCTTTTGACATTTAGCTTGTACAATCCTACCACACGAATACCTGATGCAATAGGCTTCATGCAATCTAACAGGTCTTTAATGATGCAATATGATTTATAAAACTCTAACTTGAGATTCTGATAAGTTATAGTAAAAACAAAGATCAGATTCTTTTTTATCCGTGGTACATACATCAGATTATGGATATGTCTAATATTTCCATCAAGCAAAACAACAAGAATATTACCATAACCTTTGATTTGGTACCCTTTATCATCACCAAGAGAGATGTTTGCTCCATTGCCAGTTTCTTTGAAGTCATCAAGCCACTGTTTGTTCCCTATTATGTGGACGGATGCACCTGAGTCGACAAACCAGGTATCTGCTTGATCCTCCTTAGCCAAAAGTGTAGAGTCAAATATGAACAGTTTGATGTTCTGACTGTGTTCCTCATCGACAAGATGACCTGCATGCTACTTGTGTCACTTCCGACCTTCGTCAAACTTATTTTTCATGCAATATCTGGCTATATTTCCCGTTCTACCACAATAAAAGCATTTTTTGCATAGTCATTTCTATTGAAAGAGGTACCTTGAGGTGAGAGCATCATTCTCTGTGGGGTTGCTATGCTCGTCTGTGTTGCATTTGGCTTTCCTCTGAAGGGCTTTTTCTTCGCTATTAAGGCCATATATGAACTCTGGGGTTTATGAGTCAGTTGCCTTTCCTCCTCTTCCATGAGGATCCCTATCAATTCTTCAAACACATGGGCTTTTTGTCTTGCATTCAAGCCAGTGATCAACATTTGATACTCGTCATTCATACCATTCATGGTAATTGTGGCCACATCTTTATTTGACATAACTTCACTGATATCACCCCGCTTCTTCTTGAGAATCCATCAAATGAATGCTACAACTATCTCATTCTCTTCCATCTTAACGGAGAGAATCTTGCTCTTCAAGAACAACAATCGATTGATGTTCTTGACCTCATAGAGATCCTTGACTGTCTTCCAGATCTTTGGTGCAGTCTTGCAATCACAGATATGAGGAATAATGCAATATTTAACTGACAATTTTAGGAGCATTCTCACCTTAGTCTCCCAATTGTCCCAGTCTTGGATTTTTGTTGTTGTTCCTCTTGCAACAAGGTTTGGCTTCACCTCATCATTGTTCATAATCGTCCATGCATTGTGTCCCTCGAGCAAGGTTTGAAACTTGAATTTCCAACCAAAGTAATTGGATCCATCCAACTTATTACTTTCAAGGAGGTAAGCTTCAGTTAACTAATTATTCATCTTGAATGAATAAAAAAATTCAATCCAACAATTTAAAAAAGAAAAAACAACTCCAGATCTTCAAAACTACTACAAATACTAAACCCAAACCAATCTAAGCCTAAATCACTTCAATTCTTTTTTTTTGGTAAATAATCGCCCCTCCATTTTTTTTTTTAATAATCGCCCTTCCATTTTCCATTAAATAATTAAAGAGCCCCTGCTTATTCAAATAAAAACCCCTCTTTTTCAATCGTCCCTTTCCTTTAAAAAAAGATTACTTATAATCGCCCCTTTTAATTAAAGAGCCTTTCCTTCTTTCCTTAATTAAAAATACTCTTAACCATGGAATTCGAAATCGTGAAATAAATATATATATTATATATATATATATATATATATCTAAATCTAAATCATTGAACGGAAAGAATTCGAAATCATGAAATTTTAAATGGACATCGGTGTTTCTTTTAATCATGAAATTATGTGCATAATTTTTCAAATTTAAAATCACCATAATCACCAGCGCCTCCATGTCCATGCCTCCTCTCTTTGCACTCCCCAATCAAAAGCTCGGCCTCAAGCTCTCACGATGCCAGCGTTCACCCAAAACGCAGTCCGGCAGAGATGACACTCTCCCTTCTTCGAAAACGCATGAAACCACCTCTGCGTAGTCAAGAGATCTCATACAAGCGATCTCATTTTCCGCTCAGAAATCCGTCCGCGAAAACCGAGCCGATGCAACCCCCTCCAACACGCAGATCACTGCGCGACCTCCTCCAACACACAACAGTGGGTCTCCAACACACTGTTCACTGAGCGGCTTCCTCCATGCACCTCCGATCCACTATCTTTCACCGTGGCAGCCTCCACACACCTCTGATCTCGACAGTCCCGCAGCAATTCAAACGACCTTGTCACCGTAGACTTCACCATGGCCTCCTTCGTGGCCTTCTCTTCACCGTAGACTCCTCATCAAAGAGCCCTTCTTCTACAATGTGCAGTGGAGCTATACACTGGTCAAAAACGCACTGCCTATCGTCAGCTAAGAAATCTAGAGCAATCCGTTTTTTTCTTAAATTGGGACTCCACCTTGCAGGCAGACTTCACCGAAAACTTAACAAACATGGTCGGCGCTATTATCACCTTAAAAACCGCGCTGATCGCCCTCCAAACCCGCCGGTTAAACTTCCTTCTGCCTCCACTCAGGGCTAGAGGCTGCCTCAGCCCTGTAGCTCCGATACCATGTCAAAAATAATTCGAATCAATTTTATTTATTAAATCAACTAAGCATCTTACAGGCCTAGAACATCACCTCCACACCTATAATATTGCCACTGCAGAACAAGATTGCCACGGCAGAACACACTCTGATTTACATGGAAGATATTTATAGTTTACACACAATTATGGAAGATATTTATAGTTTACACACAATTAAGAAAGTTGGACAAAATCCTGGAAAACAAGAACAGTATCTTAATCTATAGTTCGGTTTAAAATTTTAGTCTATTAAGCTATTTCTATTTCTACCTTAATCTCAACATTTCTTAATGTTTTTATGAAAGCTATAAAATGATACGATGATACACCATAACAAGCTGAACTTTGTCATTTGGAAAAAGTAAGATTTCTTAATAAAATGGTTTTTTCATAACCCTTTGAATTTTTCTACCATTGTCATTTAAACAACAAAATTGCATAAGCAAATTAGGCAAGCAAATGAAAATAACAACACAAAATACTAGATAATTTTGAAAGAACAATTTTTTTTATGAGTAGAAAGTACTCCAAGAAATCCTTATATAATCTAGATCGACTAATGAATTGAAACCTATTTGCCAGCTTGGCACCACACAATTGAACTTATTTGCAGCCTGACACCACCACAATTAAATACCATTACATCACATGTGGCGGATCAAATTAGTTCCTTCTGCATTAGCCAGAACTTTATATGCTCTATGTCAATTTGGCTCTACACATGTAACCATGTAGCAGACCAAACTAGTCCCTAGTCCACTCAGTACACAATAATCTAATAAAAAATAGGGCCACTCCATTCCAATCAAATCTATCATTCATGAGGTAATCACCATCTTAATTTGGGAGGGAAGTACTGCACAAAAGAACAAGAGAGTCAATTCAGAGTCAAGCTTTGTAGACAAATCAGCTCAATTTTTGCAGACAGGTGCACCTTCAAATGAATTCATATCACAAGAAAGCAGGGGAATGAATCAATACCAATACCAACCTTATCAATGAGTGATTGATAATATGGCTTCACTTTCTCCACATCAATTCTCACCTTACTCTTGCTGTATAAGTCATATTTACTGTTCAAATGAAACAAATAGTTATCACAAACAGACTTCCAGATTATATCACAAGTAAAGAATGAAAATGACCCAATGTTCAGTTTCTTCTTACTTGAATATTTTAACCCACTCAAGCATCTCCTTATCTTCATCATTCATCAAGTGCATGTACGCACCTTTACGATGCAGAGCTGCAACAAATACACCATCCATTAGATGTGTTATTAGTCCAGTCAAATCAACATTTTCAGGAATAAAAAGAAAATGAGATATTGTTTTTCTTACGGTAGAAAGAGTGAAATCTTATGATGAAGAGAGCTGCAAGAGGTAATGTTGTGTTACTCATTTTAGCCACTTGTTCCATCCATCGATGAATAAAATAAACAACCATTCTATGTAGAGATGAAATGAAATGATATGTTGGCTTATTTTCTGAAAGTATATTACCAGGTACATGTACTCATCGTGACCCCATGACATAAGAACATTGTCCAGTCCACATTTTTCTGAGTACACCCCGTATTTTGTGTTGTATTTTTGGTTGTGAAAGTCTGGATTATCCTTGAAAAACTACACACAACGATATGAAAAAGATTTTAATTATTGATATATTACATGAACTCTGCAAATACCAAGTTGCAAAATGAAGAGAGAAGGTTGATATAAATTACCTCGTGGTGAACAATGGTTCCACTGAAAGCGCATCCCAAAGGAAAAGTGTCACCTGTATAGGTTTAGATATGCAAGTTTTTTTTATTAGACATCATTAACAACCAACCCAGTCCATTGCCAGAAGAATCCAGTATCCGCCAATTATAACTAAAATATCATCCAGGAATCCTTAGGAAGCTAAATGCATGAGAGATGTAAATGATGGATACATTCGATTTCATTTTACAGTGGGTAATGTTGAATGAGCTCTCACCTACAACTGCCCATTGAGGTTCCCTTCCAAATTTAGGATGCAGTAATACCTTGCCCAGATCTGCATGCATTTTTCTCAATCACAATTTCATCTATAACCCAATCACAACTGAACTAGAAGCATACTCTCTATGACATATACTGAAATAGATTGTTGTTCAACGAATCATGCTATTTCTGGCAGAGAATCTCTGTTGGTTTGCTACACAAGTTAGTATGAATGCAAAGAGTTAGATGGGGTGTAACTCATACCATGGATGAGGCCAGTTAAATGAAGCCACTCTTCATTGGGGTAATCTTTACGAATAGCCTCTGTTGTTTGTAGCAGGTGTTCTATCTGAGGTTCATCGACGTCAGGGTCATTCTCATCTACGAACTCGTTTAAGAGTTCACAACATTCCCAGATGCTCATCACAGTTTTGTCAAGCTTACCATAATGTTCGTGCTTACTTAATGCCTGCAACCACACAAAAAAGAAAACGTCATTGTGGATAACCAAAGTCATGTGTACACCAATGTAGTCACACAGTTTTGATGTAGTCCAGATATTGTGCCTCAAGCTGTCATATGCAGCAAAGATTTTTCTAGTACCGATATTTTTCTAGTACACTCTTCTTTGCTTCTAGTTCTTTGCCTCTCAGATTGATTTCAGTATATAATTGTAGTTATACCCTGCAGAATTACGCAGAGGGAGTTTTGTAGTGCAGTAATAATAATTTAGGTTTAAGATTATTATTAAACTAGATATCGAATTAGGCCACGAAACTCTTTTTTATAAGACAAGAATATATCCATCCAGCCATTTGACAATTAAAAGTCAAAAAAACCATCTATACAATCTGACAATTAAAAATATAAGAAAATGAAAGTCATGAAAGTCATCTTTATATCGATTGTGGACTCCCAGAATATTTCGTAATCATCCATCCATATCTGTGAGATCCCAAAATATTCAGAGAATCCGCAATACACTTAAGACTTAGGTGCTCAGCGATGAAAATGGGCATATTTTTTTCATGGTCATATTTTCAACCAGTGAAGTCTATAGCAACTTGGTTTTTATTTGCATTACGACAATACCTATAATCAAGGGAGACACTAGCAATGTATCCTTGGCAGAAAATGTTACGAGAACACTTATAATTAAGGGAGACATTAGCAATGAGAGTGAAGGACTTACGTAATCATATGTCTGGTTGATGTGATTAAGTCTATAACACTCTTGCACACCAGTCTGGCTCTCGTTTTGGCTTTCATAGTTTCTGTTAGGGCTCAACCATTAGTTTGTCATTCGTCGATCTAGCTAGTAAAATGCTTGGATGTGTAAAACCCAGAGAAGAAAATTCGCAAGAGTGTGCAAGGTTTCAAAACCTGAAATCGTCGCCAGGCATTGCTGTCTGGTGTGACAAAACCACCATCCAATTGAAGAACGTGGGATTGTGAATGGTCGACTTCGTCCTGGCCCGTTTGAGTTTTGTTGATCTCATTTCCTTCTAGGAGAGGATTGTTTGAATTTTATGGTGATTTCAAACACAAAAGACCAGAGAACAATGCTTTGATAATGGTGGAATTTTCTGCTAAACTCCTTAACAAACAAACAACACAAAAATTCTCTGTTTCTACTCAGAAAACTGAAAATTTCATTTTCTGGACTTGGTGTTGCAGCAACAGGATTCGGTGTTGCAGCAACAGAAAATAATACTCTGTTTTTGTTAACACAGAAAAAACATAAAACTGCTTACTGGAAACTGTGTTGCGGCAACATAGTTTGGTGTTGCAGCAACGCTGCTCGTGGTGTTGCAGCAACGCGTGTTTTGACGTCAAGCCACTCAGTGTAATGGCAACACGATTTTGACGCTAAGTCACTTTAAGAAAATTGACGCTTTGGTGTTATAGCAACTAAATCAAGTTGGCGTCAAGTCACTAATAGACTTACAGAGTAATAACAAAGTGTTTTTGACACTTGGTGTAACAACAACTGAAAATCAGTAATACAATAAACTTGTATTCATAAACAGTAAACAAAACTGATACAGTAAACTTAGTTGTTACAAGAGGAACACTTCAGTTCCATAAATCGATTTTCTCTATCTCAGAAAATCGCAGGTTCAGCACTGCTGTGCATTTACAGAAGAGACACACACTTGTTCTTCTAACCTTCACTCTTTTCTCTCAGAGTACAAAAATAGAACTGCTGTTCTAAATTTTTTACATTCAGACAAAAAACAGAACTGCTATTCTTTTCTGCTTACACCTTCTTGCACTTGAAAACAGAACTACTGTGCGTTACATTTATAGGAAAATAAAAAACTGATTAAACAATAAACTAAGTAAAATATCTGTTGATATTTATCTTTGTATTTATTGCAGAAGGCGGTGATGCCTTTTAGCAAAAGTAAGATGGCTGTCTGCAGGGGATTTAATTTCTGAATTTAATGCTAAAAAATATCAGAAGACTTTGCGGCACCGAACAATCTGAAATAACTGCTGTAGATCAAATCTTTCTTCAGCATTTATGTGATGCAGTTGGAATTAAATTCCAACACTCCCCCTTAATTTCAACTGCTGCATACCCAGGCATTTCCTGAAATGATCAAAATCTTTCTTTGGCAATGGTTTTGTCAAGATGTCATCCAACTGATCCTCTGTTCTGCAGTGCTGCAAAACAATCTCACCATTGTTAACCAATTCACGTATCAAGTGAAATTTTCTATCTATGTGCTTTGTTATTTTATGAAAAACAGAGTTTTTAGACAAAGCTATTGCTGAGCTATTGTCACAGTAAATGGTTGTGCCATTTTACTGTTCATGACACAAATCTCTGAGAACTCTTCTCAGCCACACTGCTTGGCATGCTGCTGCTATTGCTGCCACATACTCTGCCTCTGTTGTTGATAAAGCCACAACTGGTTGCTTCTTGGAAGCCCATGAGATGGCTCCCGATCCCATATGAAACACATATCCTGATGTGCTTTTCCTATCATCAACACTTCCAGCCCAATCACTGTCCGTGTAACCTGTCAACATAAAACTTTTAGAAGAGGAATATAAAATACCAAACCCCTTCGTTCCATTCACATACCTTAGAATCCTCTTGGCTGCCTGCCAATGAGTCTCTTTCGGTCTTTCCATAAATCTGGAGATTAAACTCACAGCGTGCATAATGTTCGGCCTAGTTGCAGTCAAGTACATAAGGCTGCCAACTATGCTCTTGTACAATTTTGGATCAAAATCCTTGCTGCTGTCTTCTTTGGTCAATTTCAACCCCACTACAGTTG
>APFE031581295.1:0-18440 GCA_000404065.3 Pinus taeda
ATAAAAAATCAATCCTAAACTCTTTGTACTTAATACCTAGCCTAAAATCAGTCATCAATTCGGTCATCTCGAGCCTTTTCGATTACCTATTGCCGAGTTTGACCCAGAGAGAGCCCTCTCCCGTCCTCGTAGGGCTAGCTACGAGGCTGAGCGTGGTTTGATGTGGCCTTGAGTCTTGCCTTATTTAAGCCTAAGGCAGATTTGAGCGCTAACACATGCAAAGTGAATTTCCTAGTTGAGTTGGATGAAATGGAACATTGTAATTATCAATTGTATACTAGTTGAGTGTACAAGTTTTGCATTGGAGTAGGTGAACAATTCCTCTAGGATTTGCGCAAGGAAATAGTGAATTTCCCTATATTTTAGAAGTTAATTTACTCAAGGATTGTGCAAGGAAATATGAGGAAGGTTGAGGCCTATTTTGGCTAAGTGTTGGTTGGAGCAAGTCAGAGAGTCGAAGATCAATATTGTAGTGTCGGTGTAGCTTCAAGGATTGAATAAGTCATTGTAATAGATACATATTCTCATTTGATTTAATATGAGATAGAGAAGGGGGTTTTCCTGTTTTGGTTCCCTAGTAAAATTATTTTTTTCATTTTGATTGAATGATTGCATGTTTTTATATTGTATTTTTTCCTTTCCACAAGTTGAGTAGAAGAAATTTATGTCTATTGTTTACAGTTTGAATTCATTAGCAGCTCGTACTTTGAGTTATTTCTACATGGTATGAGAGATATTTAAGACTACATAGAAACCAAGTTCCATATATTCTCTGAGAAAAAATTGATTTACAAAATTATTTGTGCAGATTTCCTTTAGTGAAATAACAATGTCTTTGAATGGATTGAGGCTTGAGTATGCATTGGAGGGCACCTCAAATTGTTTTGCTTGGAAAGACAAGATGAAATTTGTTTTAGATGAAAATGGAGTATGGGAATACACACAAAAAGATACTCTAAAACCACCAACATGAGATGAACAGTAGTTGGAAAAGTGGAAGAAAGACATAGTAAAAGATAGGAGGATTATCCTGAAGGGAGTTAGAGATCATGTAGTTTTGAACTTGCATGGAAAGGAGAATCCATTTAAAATGTGGAAAAATATCAAAAATCTATTCCATAATAGTAGTGATGTGAGGAAATTGGAATTGAGAGATAGAATCAAGAGCATTCATATGCAGAAAAATGAAACCATTCCTCAGTACCTATCGAGATTCACTCATGTTAGAGATGAACTTGGAGGAGTAGGAGAAAATGTTCCATTTTCTAAACTTGTGATATATCACTCCTTATCCTTCCAAAGTGCTAACATAACTATCATAATTCAGTCAATGGGAGAGACATGCTCCCAAACTCGGAGAGACTTTGGTTTGATTTGGTGCAAGAGGAAATTAGAAGAAACACTAGAGATGATGTCACATCTGTTAGGGCCTAAATCTACCTCAGGCTGAGAAAGGCAGGTCTAGGGTAACATCAAACCATGCTTGACCTGGTAGCTAGCCCTACTAGGTCGGGAGAGGGATCTCCTCTTGTCAATCTCAAGAAAATATAGCAAATGAGGCTTGAGATGACTGATATAAAGACTGATTTTACGCTAGATATATGGTTAGAGGAGTTTGATTGAGTTTTATGTTGGTTTGCTAGATCAAATGTGAAAAACAGTTTTGGGTCCGGGGAATGAACTCAGTCTTGCAAATCTTTTTGTGGGGCTAGGTAGGTCAATGCTTTAGTACTTTGAATTAAGCGAAACGGATAGTCTTAAGACTAGTGAAGAGTTGGAGAGGGCATGAAAGTGTCATGAGTCCTCTTCAAACAGTAGAAAACATGTAAAGCTAAACAAACCCTAAGGTAGAGCACTGCAACATTAATGATTTCCACCTTAATACTTGATTCATTTAGTTAAGCTGAGAAAAGAGAGATAATGGCACACATAAACACATGATAACTTGAATTATAGAAGGAGAAACAATAATAAATCACCTTGGCACAAGAATCCCACAAAATGCTGCAAACTCTGGTCTATTTCCTTGCCAAACTGCAGAAATGTATGTACAATAATGCTCAAAGCATTCACAAGAATCCAACCTTGACAAATGATTGAAAAAACACATGATATAGACCTCCAAACCACCTGTTCTTTCCATCAAGGGTCGAATCCATGAGAAGGGGGGTGGTTTCAACCATATCTAAACTAGAAACACAAAAATAGGCAGTGGAACAAGTTGCCTCTAAAACCTAGGAAACTGATTCATTCAACTCTAAACCGACTACAACTGATGTATCTACCTTATCAAGTCAATTTTTACCATTTTTACATTATATTACATCAATTTACATCATGTCACATCATTAATTTGACCATAAGAGAGAAAAAGTCAAACTAGAGGAAAACTAGGTGAAAAACAAAGTTTTTGAGCAAAATTGGCACTTTTTCCTCCTGTGCGTAGTGCCACTTTTTCTGTGCATAGTGCCTTTTCCCAGCTGAATTTGGAGGCCTTTCCCTTCACCAAATTTTCTCCAAGTTGGCTTGTTAGAAATTTCTATCTGTCTGCTTTCTAAGACAAGTGGAATTTTTGAATTTGGTGCCCATTTTCCCCTCCAAAAATTAGTTCTCCCAACACTGCTTCCTGTGTGGCCAAAATATGGTAGAGAGGGCATTTTTGAGGTGTTTCTAATGCTTTTGGAGGTCCAAAACTTGTCAAAATTTTATAGTAATTTCTAAGCATGCATAAATTTTCATAAGGAATCCAAAAATGAAATGTTTTCTTCCAAAGGAGGTACCTATCAAAATCGAGCGCCAGGTGGCGCTACGCACCTGCCGGAAAAAACTGTTTTTTCCTTGAAAAATCCCAAATTGCCAAAAAGTTTACCAAATTTCTTGAAATTTGGCATGAGTGATCTGCATCAAGTACTATGCTAGGTTCAGCCAATATATTGAGGTTATCTTGCTCTTTCTTGCTCTTCAAAGTCTTCCTCAACTTGTCTTTTAGGCACCTTATCCTAGTTTTGCAAATTTTGTTTCGTGCCAAATAGTGATAAGCCATGTGCTGCAACATCTTTTTCTCCTTATTGGCTTTCTCAAGAACCTTCTCCAAGTGCATATTCGCCCTCTCTATCCATGATTCCCGGTCAGCATCAATCTCTTGCTCAAGGGGTGTTAATTTGACTTTCTTTATTTTTGTTGCTTGCCTGTTTTCCCTTATGGTTTGCAGCTCCACGATTATCTGTTTATCTTCCAACTGCTTGTTCCATTGCTTAAGGTAATTAATCATCTACTTATCCCTTTCAAGGTTAAGAGATAATTAGTGGATGTCAGCTTCTTGTTCTTTGATGATCTCCTTGAGTTTTGAGCTTTGGGAGCCCAAATCAGTATCCTCCTCCTGAATCAAAATGAAATCTCTTTCTTGACCTTCAGAAGGCCATTCCTCATGTAATGGTTGCTTCCCTTTATCTTGTACCTACTCTGCTAAAGAAGAAGGAAAATCCCCTTTCACCCCAGGTGAAGATAGCATTTTCCTATGGTCTGATGAAAGAAACGAGACTCTTTCCACCCCAGGTGGAGATAGTACTCGTTTAGCAACTGCAAATAATCTCCTTGTGCCTTTTTCATAAGTGAAAAATACTGGCACATATGTAGCTTGAGTCTCATGAACCTCTGGTCAATTTGAAGGCCCTCCTTCCTCTTGATACACTGATGGGGTCACTTGAGGGCTTTTGAAAACCTCATGTGAAATGAAATCCCATGAAACATTTAACAAACTCAGCTGATGCAAAACAACAATCTTGATCAATGAAAAATGATAAATGTTGTTGAACTGTTGATGAAGAGGTTTTCTTTGCACCAATGTAGCCATTTTCTCAATATTTCTGCATATGAAATAGGGGAGATTCATCATCCTCACTCTAGTGAAATGCATCAATAATCTAACATGATAAGTGTACAAGCGAGAAAATCTCCCAAGTATTTGATAATAAGCTCCATGAGTGGGGCATAAGTGTCCTACAGGTATCTTAAAGGAAAGACCCTACTGATTTGCTTTTGATAACTAGCCTTGACATATGGCTCATAATGCTCTTTGCCCACAAGCTGTCATTTGTTCCATTGTTCACCTACATTTGGAATACCTATTGCTGCAGCTATAGTTTCAGGGGTCAAAGTGAATGAAACACCTGCTAAGTTCACCTGGCCATTGTGAATATGAAGGACAAATAGCCTAGAAAGTTCATGGTGGTATTTCACCCTCTCCACCATCTCACAAAACTGGTAGCAAGACTGATGTTTAAAACATGTTATTGCAAGAGGACAAGCTAATAACTCTGTGAGTGTGGTGGGCTTCTCCCAAATGTGTTTTCCTTCCTTATGTGGTTTTCTTGGTGCATGAATCTCTTGTGAGGAATCACTCATAGTTTTGTCATCCCTTTCATAAGCTGAATTTGTTTCCATATTTGACAATGCATGGTGTAAAATGACGAGTATGAAGAGATTTTCTCAAGAATAGGTGACTGTTGTTTTCTCCTTTGGGATTTCATGAGTGGACTGAAAATATAACTGGAAAGGAAGGTTCTGATGCTGGCTATAGGGTTACTAGGGAATGACAAGGTTTTGGGAATGAAGATTAGGGTTTGGGGAATAGTGGGAATTAGGCATTAGGGTTTTAGGGTTTGGGAAAAAGGGAGTAATATGAGTGTAAATGAGAGAGGGAAAGGGAAATAAAATTAGGGAAATTTAGTGGAGAGGAATGGGATATGAGAAAATGATGCAAGGGATTATAAACAAAAAAAATGATAAAAAACCCTAGATAGTTTTGCAATGCAACTGTGAAGCAATTTAGGGCTTGATTTTTCACCTATCAAAACACCATCAAGGATGATAAAATGTCTTGCTATGGCAAATAGGAGTTTTTACTTACTTGGAGGAATGCAAAATTTGGAGCTTTAGAAAGTCGATTGAATGAGTTTTTCATTTGGTAGACTGGTGCACCTTGCTAACGCCTAGGTGCATAACGCTTGGCAGGTGCGCTGCGCCCGTTCAAAACTATGTATAAATCCTACGGTCGGTGCGACACACCTAGAGAAATATCAAAACTTGCTGCAAGCTCCCTCTTTTCACCTTAAAACGCGATTTTCTCCTTGTTCTCTCTCACCTTTAGCAAAAATAAAGTCCTCAACACAAATGATCCCTTTATATACTTTTGACTTTAATTTTCATTTAGAAAACCCACTTTCTAAAGTTTTCCTTTTCACTTTGTTCTTTAAAATCCCGTTTTCTAGTTTGGCTCTCTTTTTGTCATTTGAAGGACTAATGCTTGGATTTTCTTGTCTCTTTTGTAGGATTTGGAGTGCTAAAGTTTGGCAAGGTGACTCAGGGCTACAGATGATGCTTTATTACATATGAAAATGATAAAATTACATAAAATTTGTACAAGAAATGGAAAAGCCATGTTTTCACCTCAAAACAAGTTTTGAGGTAAAAACCCTTTATGGAGCAAATCATTAGTAGAATTTGTGATTTTATGAACTTATTGAACATCCTCATGTGATTGGTAGCCTGTTATTGAGCTTTTGAAGATCATGGTGGCAAACCCTAGACCTAATGACACTTGAAACCCTAAAATGAATTCTGCAACTAAAATGAAATAAAAATGACAGAAAATGTTCTGTACATATGCAAATAGGCTAGCAGATGAAAAGCATGAGGGAAATTGACAAAGAACCACTACCATTGGATGATCCATGACCTAATGGAATGCAGCTAATCAGATGAGACACCTAAAGTGTATGCAAAAAGAGAAATTTGATCACTGATGGAGGGATGAAGATACCGACACTAACAACATCCAAAACGTAAGAGGAAGAAAACTTTTCCCTAGCAAGAAAAGGAAAGAATGCAAATGGAAATAAGGCCTAAGGCAAGGAAAAATCCAGCGAAAACCATGTTAAGAAGAAATATTGCAGTAAAATTAAATTCTTTCACTACCATGAATATGAACACTATGCAACCAAGTGTCCACACAAGAAATTTGAGAAGAAGCCTACAGGAGGTCATGCTCTAACATCAAAATTCAAGTTTTATTCCACCCTCATTGAATGCATGGAAAGTATTGTATGGTAGTTATATTCTTGTGCTTCATTTCATATGACAGGAAGTAAGGAGTTCTTCAACAGTATCGAGGAGAAGGATCTACAATTACACATATAACTTAGAGATGATGGGAGATATAGCACCAAAGGGATTGGCACTGTCGCCTTTAAGAGGGAATTAGGATCCCATATTCACCCAAAGAATGTAATGTATATGCCTAGCTTGAAGAAAAATTTAGTTTTTGTAGTTGTACTTGAAGACCGTGGATATGATGTGGTGTTCAGTAAGGGGAAAGCTTATCTAAAGCATGTTTCTTTGAAACAAGTAAAAAAAATAGGTGTCTAAGTTAAAAATATATATAATATAGAGGTTGATGTATGCACTACATTTAGTAAAAGAATAACATGTCCAGGGTTGGGATGCTGGAGATCTTTGGAATAGGCACATGCGACACCTACACCATGGAGCTTTGAAAATAATGCAACATATCACAACTGGACTTCCAAAATGCACCCTTGATCAACATGATGTGTAAAATGGATGCACTCTTGGAAAATATGTCAAATCCTCTTTCGAGTGTTGAGATAGTGAAGCTAAAGCCATCTTGGAGCGAGTTCACTCAGATGTGTGTGGACCATTTTCTATAGTTTTTGTTGCAACGCATAGGTATTAAGTGATTTTTGTAGATGATTTTTCACACAAATGCTAGGTCTATTTCATGAATAAGAGAGATGAGGCTTATTCAAGGTTTTTTTAATTTAAAACTTTAATTGAAAATGAGATTGGATAGAAAATTAAATATTTGAGAAGTGATAATGGAGGATAGTATGTTTCTAATGCCTTCAAATAATTATGTGTGAAGGAGGGTATTAGAAGGGATTGGACTACACCTCACAACCCACAACAAAATGGGGTGGAAGAGAGGAAAAATATAGTCATTGTAGGGGTTGCAAGAGAAATGTTTCATGATCAAGGATTCCCAACACAATTGTTCATTTACAGAATTGGAGCCCTTACAATATTCTTGGAATGATCACACCTGAAGAGGCTTTCCCTGAGAGGAAGCCAGATGTATCCCACTTTCAGATTTTTGGATCCATGGTATATTTTCATGTCTCCAAATATAGTAGGAAAAAGTTCGAGCCTACTACAAAGAGGGGGATCTTTGTAGGATACACAGAGACACCTCAGATTTACCGGGTTTATGTGCCTTCACACAGGATAATTTTGATGAGGAGATATTCCAAATTTGATGATGAGAAATCCATGAGAATATCTCTAGAGTGATAGCTGAAATTCTACCAGAGGAGGAGATTCTAACTCCAAAGGAGGATCCCCGATCAGATCCACAAGATATTGTGGAGTAGCAACATGTGGAGGACTATAGAGGAGGTAGAGTGGAGGCACCCACTCATACAAATCCTTCCATAGAAGGAAGGAAGAGAACAAAGGAGGCCTATGAATTAGTGCAGTATGTTTAATAGCATGTTGGAGCTCCAAGGTCCTTATGCACATAAAGGAGATCACCAAACATATATACCAAATATATGTCACTCATGATAAAATTTATTGATTTCCAGCCTTCTTCCTTTGATGAGGTATTTTTATAGTAGGTGTGGGTAGATTCCATGGTGGAAGAGTATGACTCCATCAATAAAATTGATTCTTAGAAGGTTTCACCTAGAATTGACGGAAAATCTATTATTGGCTCCAAGTGGGTGTATAAGGTAAAACATGCAATTGATGGAAGTGTTGAGAAACACAAGGATAAAATTCTGGCTAAAGGCTTCTCGCAAGTAGAGGGAGTTGATTATGAGGAGAAATTTTCCCTTGTGGCAAGATATTATTCTATCAGGACCATACTATAATTGACAACACAGTTTGGGTGGAAGATCCAACAAATGGATGTCAAGGCTACCTTCCTCAATGGAGTGGTTGAGGAAGAGATCTACATCAATAAACTTGATGTATTTGAGACATTTGATAGGGAGACACATGTGTGTAAACTCACGACAACCCTTTATGGTGTCAAGCAAGCACATAGTGCTTGGTACACTTCCATATATTCCTATCTCAATGGATTGGGATTCACCAAGAGTGAAGCAGATGCGAATCTATACTACGTTTTGGTAGATGTAAATATACTCATCTTAGACTTGTATGTAGATGATTTGATACTGACACAAGATGAGAGTTTGATCTAGTCTTGCAAGGAGGATCTTGCAAGAGAGTTCGAGATGAAGGATATGGGTTTGATGCACTACCTCCTTAGTTTGGAGGTGTAGCAAGGAGATGGAGAGCTATTTGTTGGTAAGGGGAAGTACACCTCTGAAATCCTTCAAAGATTCCATATGAAAAATTGCAAGCCTGTGGACGCTCCTCTAGCTACTAACTAGAGGAATGAGGATTCTTCTATAAGAGAGGCGATAGATGGAACTATTTATAGACAGTTGGTGGAATCCTTAACGTACTTGGTGAACACAAGAACTGATATGTTTTTGGTAGTTAATCAACTTAGTCAATTTATAGTGGAGCCTACCAAGCTTCACTGGAAATTAGAAAAAAAAATTCTCAGATACCTGAGAGGCATAATAGATTTTGGTTTATGGTACAAGAGAACTGATGGAGTGAAGCTCCAAGGCTTCACAGATGCATATTAGGAAGGGAGTCCATCAAAAAAGAGGAGTACATTGGGAGCTATATTAAGTGTTGGGTCAATATGAGTTTCTTGGTATAGAAGGAAACCAATATCTACAGAAATCAGCTCAGGAGAGGTTGAGTATATGGCTACTAGTGAGGGAGCATGTGAGGCTATATGGGTGAGGAAGATATTGGTTGATTTCTTCAATCATGGGATGAAGCCTACATTGATACATTGTGATAATTAGAGTTGTTTCAACTATCTAAAAATTGAGTGTTTCGTGATAGGTCCATGCATATAGACATCATGTACCATCACATGAGAGATTATGTGAAGAGGAGGATCATCATGTTATAGTACATTCCTACATAGGAGTAGGATGCAAAAATTTTGGCAAAGGCTTTGTCAAGAGGGAAGTTTGAGTTCCACAGGAGTAGGATTTGGATGGTTAAGAACTTTTTTCTTGCTAAGAAGAATTGTTAAATTGTAGCAATAAAATGATTCATTTGATTTTTTGATGCAGGAGCATTTATTCCAAGAAAAATCATTGTATTTTAGTAGACATAAGGGGTCTTGTGTTTTATCGAAGTTGGTTTCCTAAGTGTTGAATTAATGTAATTATTAAAGGTTTTGAGTGAATGAGAATAGGATTTAATTAAGAATAGTGAGACATATTTGTAAATGTTCTAGAATGTAGGGGAACATGAGAGAATTAGGATAGTTGAGAGATTGGGAGGTTTTAGAGTTGATTGTAAAACTGAGATTAGGAGTTAGTTCATGATTTTGTGGATTAGAAAGGATCCTTAGAGATGAGGAAGAGATTTTAGAATTTTCTTGAGAAGCTTATGGATCTAAACTAGGAATTGGTTGTAGAATCATTTTGTATAAATGCAAGCCAGAAAGGTAGAGAAAAGAGTTAGCTAGTTAGTTAGGAGTTAGAGTGTGAAGAGTTTGATTGTAAGCCTACGCGCAGATTATGAAACAGAAGCCACTGATATTGGAAATCAAGCCTGAGATAGTTTTTGTGTAATTACTTGTTTATTATTACAACAACTCAATTTTGAGTTCATATGTGTGTATTGATTAATTGAGATATAGATTGTGTATGATCTTGAGTATTCTGTGTAACAGAGATTGCAGGTGCAGAATCCGAAGGAGAAATACAAAGAGAGTAACAGAGAGGAAGAACGATATGGAGGATGGTAATGGATCTTGAATCCGATTGAAGGATCAAAGTAATATCCACAAGTGACACAAGTGACAGTGATTAAAAGAAGCACACAGAGTTAAGCTCATGAGGGAGTCCCGCAACACAACAGTGGAAGGACCAGAACCCTTAAGTAATCCGAAATCACAGAAAACATTGAAGAAATGGCATATAATTCAAGTAAAGTGATGGATGAAGAAATAAAGTGTTGATGCAGAGGAGTCGTTGAATCTTTACGACCAACAGACAATATTAAGTCGCATATAATGGAGCAATTGAGCAATTGGTATCGCATCACAACGTATTTCAGGAGTGAATGAACCAGACTTAAGTGATTTGCGATTTTTGACAAGCGATGTCATTTCTGACCATTGGATCGAATGCTTTGATCAATGTTGGAGGATCACGATAAGCCCTGCATCGCAATATTTCTTTTGTAAGGAATGAACCTTGGGCCCCAAGGAAGTGTGATGTGCGATGTGCTATGCGATTGGTGATTAGATGGCATCACAATATTCCATAGTGGATGTACCATGGCCTTAACAATTGCCACATGCGGTATTGCTATGTGCGATGAGAGCATACTCTAGAAGGTAATGGACGTGGTTTATGTTATTTGAAGTACGGATGTAGCTCATTGTATATCGGAAGTGAAAGGAGTCTTTGAAATCCTACGATTGCCATAAAGAAAAGCATTGGGAAATGTGTAAAGCCGAGGAAAGGAAAAAAGCTATGGTTTATGTATGGTTTCTATTATAAAAGGATTATAATAGAAATAAAGCACCAATAGAAGGTTTTGTGGTAAAACCGTATATCACCAAAGTGAAAGAGTGGGTTGGTTGTATGGGTGCAGTGCTTAAGTAATGAAGGATTATGAAGCTGGAGTATAAGTCCCAATGGAAAGGATGGACTACGGGTAGTTTGTGGCTAATAAAAAAATCATTCAGCATGCTTATTGAAGGGGGCCTTAAATCTTAAATAATGAAGAAAGGAGTTGAAATTCCTGGGAAAAAATAGCATATATGCATTTCACATGCATACTGTGGGTATATACGAGTTTTCATGTGTCATTTGTGCCTTGGTCAAATGGAGAAATCTGAAATTCTAGATGAACAAGATGACTTGAGTTACACTTAGAAGGAGTGAGATGGCCTTGTGTTGTAGGTGCAACAACCCCCATTTTGGCTTGGTGTTTCTTTTACAATAAATGGGGACCCTTCTTCATCTCATCAAAATTGATTCTCATTTCTCTTTCTTTTGATCTTATTTTGCATTTGCATTAAGTGAGGTTTTGTGCCTTGACCAGTTTCTCACATGACAACACTTGTGTCACTTCACATTATTATTCCTCTCCTGAGAGTGACATTATTGATCTCATTTTTCCATATTGCCTCACATTTTTCATTTGGTTTGTTTGATAGCATTTTCTTCAAATAACTTGTCACATCACATCACATTCAAAGAATAATCAAATTGGTTGCTTTTCCCCATGACACTCCTTATCTACATCTAAATAAAAGCAGGTCATTAACACATTGTAAATATAGATTACACTTTAGTGATTACATATAAATAATAGTGACAAATATACAATAGATATTTATAATTAATCATAATGACATATTTTCCATTACAATCAAAATTTATCACTTAACTTCTTTTATTGTACAAAATCATTAAACACTTTGTTTATTTTATTTTATTTTAATATTGATTTTTATTTATCATAAATGTATAAAATTTATTTGTATTTACATATTGCTACTAAAATGGATTAAAAATTGCATTTTACTCTCATATATATATATATAACATTTCATCTCACGTAATTGGTTCTATATAATGGCTTGCTATTTCTCATAACCATTCAAAATAAAGGACCCATTCAACGTGAAAAGCCATTCCAAATCATTTTAACGTGAAGGATATATATCAATTTCAATTGTTTGGCTCAACGTGGTGGTTTGGTGTAATATTCGATGTAACCACTTTAAACTCATGAAACCCTCCACGATCATTATGCCAAGCATAACGTTGCTGAAACCGACCACATAACGCCACCACCCTGCACTCCCGTTCAAACATCCATCCAACATTATTTTGACACGCCTGGCATTTCTCAGCCTCCACCAACATGGATCCTTCCTCAATAATTTGAGTGTGATATTGTATTTAATAGGTTTCGTTATGGTATAACTGAAATTTTGTTTCTACAGGAATATGCTCCATTTTTACAACCAAAGTCTCACGAAGCTGTTCACGCATTCCAGAAATCGGTTGAGAATCGATTATTGAGGGAATATTTGAGGGGAGCGTTATGGAGAATGCAACAACATAAGAAAGAAGGGAAGACAAAACGCATAAGAAAGGGAGGCAGCATTGCTGGGGGAAGAGAGGACAACGTTAACCAACACGTATAGGAGGGACGTGGAACGCAGAGCATTTAGCAGCATGCAAGCACGCAGTGTGTGATGCAGTGTGAAGCCTGTAGGCAGAATGTAGCATGAAGGAGCAGAACGCAGAAGCACTAGCAGTCCTGTTGGGGGGCAGAGAGAGGATCAAAATTCTTTGTTAAGGGTTTCGAGAATATTTGGAGGTAAACGCAGAAATCGGAAAAAAGCAAGAGTATTCTAATCGGTTTGTTGAGATTCAAATCGACTTGCAGAGGTTCAGATCGACTTGTTGGGGTGTGTAGATCATGACATGCCCTTATTTCTGCATGATCATGTTTTAGAGATGTTTTGGTATCTCCATTCTGCATATCTGTATGCGTTTTGTATATGGTGACAAGAATCATACTATCATTTCTTTCTTATGTTTTTCATGTGTTTCACGTAAATCCCAGGTCTATTTTTACATTTTAACGTGTTCTGCTGTGATCAACTTATATATATATATATATGTAATTTCTCTCCTACAGGGGGGAAATGATATTTTTATAATAGTATATTAATATGAATAGTTATTATATCACATTTCATAGGTGTAAAATATGCTTGTTGATACACAATACAAAATTAATTATTTTTTTTTTATAAAATTGGGTTCAATGGAATAATGTGTGTAAGAATAAGATAATTTATTATCTACTTATAAAAAAATTTCTTGGTGTTATTTTGTATTTACTAGAAGATTAGTTTTCTTATTTGTATAAAAACTTATAATGAATTCATTATATGTTTTAATAATAATAATAATAATTATTATTATTATTATAATGAATTCATTATATGTTTTATTATGTGAATAAGGTCATTTTGGTAGTTCTCTAGCAAAGTCACTTTAATTGCATTTGTGTTAAAGACATTCTTAGATATTTAAATTTCTTTGGGATTTGTGAATGAATATTCATCCTAAGATCAAATGCATTTCTTATCTCTTCCAATTATAACACTTTTAGCTCTTGACCAAGGCCGAGGTTATCTTATGATTAGTCAAGATAGATTTCCTTTTATGTTTGTTTGCATCATAAAACTGGTTGCATTTGTTGCTTCTATTTTTCAAGACTCCTTGTGAAGGAGAAAGCATCAAAGTGGCTTGAATGAGCCATGGTTTCAGGCAAATTATTAAGGATCATCTCACCTAAATATTATCACACACATGAATCCTTTTTCCCTTAGCTCTGTTACTCTTGAATAACCATCACTTATAAGAAGACTTAAGGTCATTCTTGTGCATATTGTACATACTTGTTTAGGTAGCATGGACTAGGTTAACTTAGGTTAGTTCTAGGACATGGGTAAACCCATTTGAACTAGTTAGGATTTTTGATCACAAATGAAAAGTGTCTAATTGGGAATCTCACCACACAATTTCTCACATGTTGGGCCAAGACATTTCCAGGCATCAATATTTTTGACCCTAGAAGGAGGACCACAAATTTCTATTTGTGTGAGATTTTATCTTTTAAATCATGGCTCATCCTTTGGGTCATGCATTTAGCACACCTCAACCTACCAAAAACTTTCTCAAGAAGCCTATCATGCCTCTGATTAGACCAACATATGACAATGACAGTGGCATGACACCTATTCATCATGCTTCACAATTTTTAGTCAAATGCAATTCCTTCAATATCACTTGTGATAATGAGATTTGTAGGTTATTCGCTCTTACATTTAAAGTTCATATTAAAGGTTGGTATACTTTAATTCCAATAAATATATTCATTCTTGGGAACAGTTTGTTGAAATGTTTAAGCACATGAGTTTTAAGATTATGAAAAGCTATGTTTAGATATAGGAACTCTCACGATGCAAGAAAATGAATCTATTGATGAATTTTATGATAGACATAAATCCCTTTGTTTTAGATTCCTCCTCAAATATGTTCCTTCCGAGCATGATTTATTACAATGTTTTCAATTTCTTGTTTCTTCTAGTAAATATAATAGAACTAAAATAGAAGAACAAGACCCTCTTGATGTATTTCTTAATCCTATTGAACATTATAATCAATATCATTCAATTTTAGCTTGAACTATCACACCTCAAGAATTGAATAATCAACATTGTAATAATCATCCTTTGAAGACAAACTCGATTTTAATAGAAAATTCATCTTCACTCCATGCTTTTTATTACATCCATGATGAGGAAAACTATATGGATGTGAATAACATGATGTACTCTAGAGTTCATTATTTTTTGTATCGACACCTTTTCACATATCACACTACAAACCATAGTGGTATTGTAAATATTTATGATGAAAACCTTCCTTTAACAAGTTTAATCTCTTTTGAGGACCATTTTTCTTGTGAGAAAGACTCTTTACCCATCCCTGATAATTTTTAATCACCTTTCTTTCCTTTTCTTGATTCTTCTAACTCAAATTAATGACATCAATTATAGGAAAGGGAGGTCATATATGATAGGTATTTTGATGACGAGATTGTTGAAATACCTTCATTACACACAGGCCTTGATTTAAATTTGTCAATTGATCCATCTTCTACTTTTTCACATTTTTGTGTAGATAAACACAATGTTTTATATAATGATGTACATGATTATCAAGTTCGATATATTTTCATATTAATTATCCTATGGAATATTGTCATGATAGAAGCTCTTTGCCTTGTCTTCCTAGTGTTAGGTCTTTGAGTTCTCCTTCGAATTTCAATAGCATTAGAATAGATAATCATGTATATAATACTCACATGTGTCAATAAGTTCAACACCTAAATGTATATCATCTCAACTAAGCCTCTCAGGTTCTTCTTCTTGGAATGATCTTCAAGGGGTATTATGTATTCACCCTTTCTTTCATGATCCTTTTGAAATTTTCTTAGAATAATTCATTCGAGGAAAGACTCTTATACATATAAAATTTTTGTTATAACTGCTTAGCCTTAGATGTATATATTTGTGTTTTTATTTCTTATAGTTTTGTCCTTCTAAGTTTACTAATGCATGTCATATCATTGATTGAGGGAACAAAATTGATGTGATGGCTACAATGAAAATATAAGTACACTTGAGTAGTTTTATTCATGTAAATATCTATATAGTGTATATAATATGAATAAAATTAGTTTAGCTTGGCCTATATTAATTTTATTTCTAAAAGAAATTATATTTTTCTTATTAAGAAATCATAATGGAATCAATTTCTTGCTTATGTTGGTTATCAAAACACACTTGTAAGCCTTATCATTACTGGTTTATAAGAAAGAATAATCATCTTGATTAAGATTCATTCACATAACTCCCTTAAGGTTTTTGAATAAGAATCCAAATTTATTAATATCCCAAAAGACAAAGATAATTTGATTATGAAAAACATTATTTCACATCAATTTTTTAGGTTAAACTCTTATTTTATCTTGTCTTATGAGAATTCTAAATGCATTTGGCTCATAATTTTGTTTGATAATTTTTTGTTGAGTCTTTGCTCTTGTCACCCATTTTGATTACTTTTGTGTCCTAGTTTGGTGGTTTCATTTCATATCCTCATTTTCTTTTGAGGGGATATTTCTCTTTTCCAAGTGATAAAATTTCAACTTTTCAAGGAAAGAGATATCTTGAGTCAAATTTGATGAATCCCACCCTTCCCACCACTTCAAAGTGCACAAGTTATGCCCATCTAATAGTGTCTTGGTTATTTCAATTTTAATATAGGTGGAGTGATGATATTTTATATATTGTTTATATTCATAGTTGAGAATTTTTAAAACTTATAGATAGGTTGAAGGATGTAACTAATTTTTACCATGTTAGTCTAACTTTGATTTATTCATAATTAACATTTAAAGGTTTCTTCAAAATTCTTTGTGAGTCTTTCTTTTTCTAGAATCATCATGTTTAAATATAGAAAGATAAATAAATAAGACAAATCATAAGATGAAAATAAAATTAAAAGCCAATGTGTAGTGCTTATTAAATAAATTTATGCATCACCCAACTTTCTTCACTAAATTACAAACTTATATACTAAAAGCAATTCTCTACAGGATAATCAAAAGGGTGGTAAAAGAGAGTTCTCGGAAGTGTATGTAAACCCTTAGGGGCTATGGGAGTAGGTAAATGCATACATGATGCTAAGGAAACTTCCAAGCGATGGGGTTAAAGAAGTCAAATATGAATAAAGCATGCATTTGATTCATATTAAGAGGTTGCTAAGTAGTCAATTCTTAAGCATTCTCTTCACATAAATTTGTTTTTGTTTTATTCTCTATGAAGGTAGATTGAAAAGTATTTTTGAAGATCTCTTTTCATATCATTTAATGATCATAATTTATTTTGACACAAAAAATTTAAGTTGCAATTTTCTCTTATTTAAAGGTTACTCAATACTCTCTTCCTTTTGATGTAAACAAGGATAACTCCTATTCTGCTTCAAGTTGTTGCAGCTGCAAAAACCCCCATTTTGGCTCTGGTGTTTCTTTAAAATAAATGGGGACCCTTCTTCATCTCATCAAAATTTCTTCTCATTTTGCTTGATTTTAGTCTTATTTTGATTTTGCATTAAGTAGTGTTTTCTCCATTGACCCTTTTCTCACATGAGCACACTTATTAATCTCATTTTTTAGTATTGCCTCACATTTTTCATTTGGTTTGTTTGAAAGCATTTTCTTCAAGTAACTTCTAGCATCACCTCACATTCCAAGAATGATCCAATTGATTTCTTGTAGCACTCATTCATATATCTACATCCAATAAAAGCACAAGCACGATTAGAATTTAGTGATTACATATCAATAATATTGGCAAATATACAATAAATATTTATAATTAATCATAATGACATATTTCCCATTATAATCAAAATTTATCATCTAACTTCTTTTATGGTACAAAATCATTAAAAACTTTATTAATATTTATTAAAAATTTCATTTTCTATATATGTTAATTGTATTATATTATGTTTCATTTTATTAAACATTTCATTTCTTGTGCATTTGGTTCTATATAATGGCTTGATATTTCTCATAACCATTCAAAATAAAGGACCCATTCAACATGACAAACCATTCCAAATCATTTTAACGTGAAGGATATATATCAATTTCAATTGTTTGGCTCCACGTGGTGGCTCGATGAATATTCGATATAACCACTTTAAACTCATCAAACCCTCCACGATCATTATGTCAAACATAGTGTTGGTGAAACAGACTACATTACGCGAGATTCCAATGTCATAACGCCACCACCCGCTCCCGTTCAAACAATCGTCCAACATTCTAGAATTCTCAGCCTCCACCAGCGCAACCCTATGTGGATCCTTCCTCAATAATTCATGTGTGATATTGTCTTTAACAGGTTTTGTTATGGCATAAATGACATTTTATTTCGTAGGAATATGCTCCATTTTTACAACCACAGTCTCACGAAACTATTCACGCATTCCAGAAATCAGTTTAAGATGGATTATTGAGGGAATATTTGAGGAGAGCGTTGTGGAGAACGCGAAAGCATAAGAGAGATGGGAAGACACAAAGCAGAAGAAGGGAGGCAGTGCCAGAGGCAGCATTGCTGGGGTTAGAGAAATGCAAAGCAAAGAGGAGGGACGTGTGTTGGTGTACATGCACTTAGACTAGCTGTGCATGTGTACATGCACATACATGCACTTAGACCAGCTGTGTTGGTGTACATGCAGCTAGATTAGCTCCAGTTAACTTATTGCTTGCATGTGTCACATGTACACATTAGCTTTAGTTAGCTTTAGTTATTGCATGTACAACTAAGCTTTAGTTAGCTTTAGTTATTGCATGTACACATTAGCTTTAGTTAGCTTTAGTTATTGCATGCACAACTAAGCTTAACTTAATTGCTTTTATGTATTTATTCTAAACCAATATTGTGGAATCAATTCATTCTTTTTTTCAATTCTTGCTTGCTTCCTTCCTTCTCTTGCAAGCTTGTTTATTGTTTTGCATATCTAGATCCTTGTATCTCAAAATATTACATGGTATCAGAGCACAGGGATTTGTAATCAGTGCACAAGCAATTTTATTTGCAGGTTCAGAAGATTGAAGCAACAACAAAGAATGGAGTCTCAATT